>JAQOWM010000165.1:130000-427500 GCA_029041755.1 Resseliella maxima
CGCGCCGGGCAAATGAAAAGATCAAAATTACTAGCACCCATACACGGTTGCACAAAACAGATAAGCCCAATGAGTGCGATGGGTTAGCAAATGTGTGCACGCGCACCGCGCTTTCGCTTCGTGATTTTTTGGTGTGTGTATTTCTTTCCATATAAACGTAAATACCGAGAGAAAAATAACGCCAGTAAATTTTTACCTGGATTCGTTTTCCATCTGCTTGGGATTACTTAATGTTTTCTCCATTGCCACCATGAAATGTGGCGCAAAGAAAACCATTTGAATCTTTTCTTTTTTTTTGCTTCAGTTCATCTTTAGATATTGTATGTGTTTTAGTCTCTCATTGATGGCGAACATATTTTTTTCTTCCTCTTTCCCTTCTTTTCCATCATCTCTGCATCAGAGAAATTGATTCGGCAAACATGTTGGTTGTTAAAATAAGCAAAGAGTTGCAAGAAAGTTATCTAATTCCAAACGGAATCTATGATTTAACCTTGTGAACGCCGAAATCTGATTTTAGTTTCAAAGTTGTATTTTTTTTTCTTCTGTTTTTCAGCAAAAACTTTAACTTCATATCGTTGACAGTGTTGAACAACATCGTCTGTGTGACAACATTTTGGCCAAAATGTCAATTACTTTGTACAAACATTTTCAATTCGTGTCTGTTTATTTCACGTCTCTGAGAACCTCATATCTGGCGGGATTATCAACAATCCATGTTTGACACAACCACCATTAAGGTTGTTCATATTTATTGTGGCGATAGTTTCCATTCAAGTTTAATATTTTGACACCATTCCATACGCCGACAACGATTTTTTTTTTCTGATTATTCATTTCAACTGAATTGATGGCAATGTCATCACAGGAATTATCAACTCCTTCAACCACATGCTAATCATGTTATTGCAAAATTAACCATTTTGAGGCCATTCTTATGAAATTAATGGGATTTTTTCAAAATAATTGTACAAAAAAAGTTCTTTTCCTTGTTCTAATGTCATCAAAAGATTTATCTATTTATTTTTTTTTTTTTTTTATTTCTGACGAGATTGCTCGTGATAGAGATGCCCCATTATAGAGAGAGAGAAAGAAATCTGTGGAAACAACCGCGTTTGTAAAAATGTCTTAATTGTCAATGTGTTTTTTATACCGAAAATTGTGTGTGTTTGTGTGTGAATATGGTCGAATGTAAAGCATAATTAAACATCATTGCAAAATAAATAGCTCTTGTGTAATTAGTAAAAAGAGAGATGGATGAATGTCGAAAAATGAATATTTCTAAAATGAACGAAGATCGAAATGGGGATAACATTTCATGTGAATGAAGAAAAAACATTTGAAATGGTTTGCGCAAAGATGCATTACGAACTACCCGAACCATGTTCAACTACAATAACTAATTTTCGCACCAATTTTCTCTGTCAGCGATACAAAGCGACAAACACACAACGTGAATGAGTAACAAAACAATATAAAAAAAAAACCCGAAAAATGAAAAAGAAATAGAAACAGTAAAACAAAAACAAAAAAAAAAAAAAATATGTGAACATCATCAGCAATAACGCAACTTGCTATAGAGTGTTTTCGAGCAATAGCGATATGAATCATTTTCGGCTAAAGCAGCAAATAATAGCAACAACAAATTGCTTTCGTGTCTAAACGATTCGTGTTTTATCTCCATTATCGGCTATCCGCATCATCGCTGTCACTCACCGTACCAATAACAACAAAAATGAACCAGAAGACCAAGAGCGAATGAGCGAGCCAAATGAATGAAAAACAACAACAAGAAATCACACCAAAGCAGAAAAAGCAGCAGCAGCAATGTAGACGATATTCAGCCAATACCATTGCCGTCAGAACAATGTAATACGAATGAATGAAACGAGGGTAAAAATGCGTTTCGCTTTTTATTTACAGGAGACGCGCGCGATTTTTAACAGTATAATAAAAATTTGGAAATGTTAAAAATGATGCGCGATTTTCCGAGACCAACCATAATAACAACAACAAAAAATCAACCCGTAAAACAAACAAATAATTTGTTTAGTTACAATCGATAGCGTTGAAATTCATTTGGTTCGTTGAATCGTTTGCTCGACTTTTGCGTTTCATCTTCTTTTTCGTTTTTCTCTTTAATTCATTTGTTTGTTTGAAACTGTTGCTCGGCCTGATTTTCTCGCTTCCCCGCTAACTAGATCCACTAATGTGTTTAAAACGGAAAATATATTAAAATTTTCGATTGGCGCTTCAAAAAGCATTTATTAGACATTTATTATAAATGATTTTGATTCCCTTGTGTCGGTCGTTGTCTTCCATTACAAATACTTTCAATTGTATCACACACAACAACCAGCTGCATTGTGGCCCATTTGTTTTTCTCTCACTTTTTTTCTGTTTTTGTACTTGGTTTAGCACTGATCTATGAACGCATCAAATGCGTGAAGACAAGCATTTTACAAAACAATGCAGCGCTGTTGTCTCTTTTTTTTTCTCTCTTTTCCTTGCTTCCTATTTCGCTATCACTGTTTGTTTATGTGTGTAATGTGTGCGTCAAATGGGATTCACCAGAGCTCATTTCGTTTGAAATACGCGTTCAGGCTATCCCACCCGTTAATTATTTTTACGTAATGGATGCGCACAAAAGAGATTTAACGACCTCATAAAAAGTATACAACACAGCCAAAGTAAAATGCTCATTATGAAAATAGCTAAAAATATTTGTACAATTGTGTATGACCTTGTTTGCCCGTTTTCACGTTTATCTCAATTTTATCGCCATAATTTTCAAAGTGATTCCGTTTTGTCCACACACTCACACACACACACACACACACACACACACACACACACACACACACACACACACACACACACACACACATTTTTTTTTGTTGCTGCGTGCATCCGATGTGAAGACGGATAGTTAACACCGAAACACAACCGCTATCCGAACCTTTCTCTACCCCCCCCCCCCCCCCACTCATATCAACATAAAGGAAGAGAAGAAAGAAAAGATAAATACACACGAAACTCTGATGACTAAGCCAGAAATAAATTTGTTGTACAAATTGGAATGTACTTTACCTAAGATTAGCTAATATTATACATATACGAAAATGATTTTCACTTGAAAATAAAATGACCAAATTGTACACGTATCAAATTGTGATCAAACTCATTCATTCGTCCACTTATTCACACACATACTACACAAATAATCATGTAATCATCAAATAGGCGATGAAATATGTAAAATATATGCATGTTTAACTCATTGTTTTCTTTTCATTGCCGAAAATGGAACTGTTAAAAGGTTCTCATTGAAAGTATATTGACTCGACGATAAAATGAAGAAGAAAAATTTGCTGAACAGAAATGATGAGATAAAGTGAGAGAAAATTTTGGCGAGGAAAAAAATTGGCACGTATGCAATCAAAACAATCATTTGCATAAACATGAATATTAACTGAAATCTTATAAAAACGGGGGTTCAGCTCTTAGGGTTGTTTTATAAAGGCAGATTTTTTTTTGCACCATTTTCACAAGTCATTGATTTTCTCTCTCTTTACCTTCCCCCCCTCTCTCTCACTAGCTTTCTCGCTTTCTCTCTCTCACACACACTCTATATATCTAATCTTCACTCTCCCACTTGCTTTCTCACTCACTCTGAATCAGGCCACTTCATTTTTTCCTTCGCAACATAAAAAAAGAATCCATACCCAAAATAATGCTGAATGAAAACTAAATGAAAGTCAATTGACATTAAAATGAATGCACCATATATGACGAACATGAAAATACACCATATTTTTTTTTAACGAAAAGTAAAGCTTCAAAAAAACATAAAATCTTGAATGGAATTTCAATATACGGGAATTGAATTTAGTTGAACACGTGTGTTTGCATGTTTGCATGTTTGCATACATAAATATTTGTAATGATTCAGGGACTAAAATATCGCATATAAATTTCTGCTAAAATACTTTTTTCCATATCATATCGTTGTGTAATCAAAATTAGATTGGTATAAAATCTCAATAGAAGCACGTAAATCGCAAAGAAATCTTTCAAACATTAAAATTAAGATGAAAACAAAGCATATTTTCCAAATGATAAAAAGAACACACAATGTCAATTTTTTTTTTTTCAATCATTCTTTTTCTTCATCGTCACACATTTAAATCAGATAACTGCAGATAACGAATCGTTCAAAGTCACATATTCAAATGGAATATGCTCTGAAATTCATACTAACTCGACAGTTTAATCGATCAGTACATATTGCAACTACAAAAACATTTGTTACATTTTTTTTTTCCACACGAATGCGTTTTCTACACTTCTCCATTAACCAAAACATAAAGGTTTTTTTTTTTCTTTCGATTTTACCATTGAAACTATTTTTTTTTTTTTTTTGTGATATCATTGAAATGTCACCTTTTTAAAATCGTCATAATTTTAATTCGTTGGCATTCTTCAGAAAATATTCTATTTACGACTAGATTAAATTTCAATAAACAATGTGATTATTCGGAATGTTAACCAACATATAATATTCATTTTTATAAGCATTTTTATAGAGTTATTGATGTTTTTTGGAAGTTTATATAGTTAAAAATATAGTGAAACCGTAGTTAACATTTGTTACCAGTTTCATTTATTTAAAACATATTCTTAACGAGTTTGATTTTTGGGAAATCTTGAAATTCGGTAAGCATTTTTAACTAATTTACCAATTATGCTTTTAATGGGTTATTTTGCTTAGTCTCCTAAGTATTAGGAATATGCATTAAAAACTGGTTTTTTTAAAAATGAAATTTGAATATTTATTCACAGTTGATAGTGTAATGTATTTTGTTCAAAGTATTGTCCATCGCTAGCTACTACTTTTTCCCATCTTTCTGGCATATGAATTCTGTCCTGAAAGAACGAACCAAGCCAATTTTTCCCTTCTTCAAAAACATACAGATGCTGCGTAATCAAGACATGAGTTTGTCGAAGGAGTAATGTCTAGAGATTACAGCGAGGGCAGAAGATTGTCGTTAGCAAAAAGTCAAGAAAAGAACGATCGTCGACTTTATAGTATCCATTTTTCTATACTAGCGCCACCAAAGTAGCCATATAAATCTCATAAGTGGCCAATAGCAAAACGTAATATAGTGCTTTGGAAGCACAATAGCATAAAAACACAGTCTAAATGACGACCGTTCTTTTGTAGTTCGGAAAACCAACTTTTTTTAGGTTTTTGTAAATCCTGGTGATATTGTTGTCAGAATTTAGTTAATATTAATTGTTTATTATTAGAAAAGTGTGGCACGAACATTTTTATGAGTTTTAAGCACCTTCTGATAATTCATATGATGGGTTGGGAGTGAAAGTGGCCAAGAAAAGGTTTTAAGTAAAAGTGTCCACACTCCATACAAAACAGCATGTAATCGCCATATAAATTGTATGGAGTGTGGACACTTTTACTTGAAACTTTTCGAAACGATTGGTTCGCCCTCTATATTTCCAAAACGCCATGATCAAATTAAGTTCATTTTTGCATGCGACAATATTTAAGGGTTCATTCTTCATTATCAGTGCTCACTGGATGAAATAATCGCTTTTTCCAATTTTCTTATCATGAAATACAACTGCCCCCACAAATACTGTTTTTTAGATGTTCAAATGACATATAGTATGTCATTAATATTCTACACCCTATAAGCAAGTGGTGACATCTGTTATCAAAAACTGATTTTAATGCATACATCCAATAATTACTCTGTACAATTTACAACTCTGTAAAACTACAAGCTTGAAGGTAGAAATTGGATGAAAAGTTCTAAAAAACCACCAGTTTGGTCTTCACGTTCAAAAAAGTTGAAAAACAAAATTTAAGTGTTAAAAAAATCCCAAAGAAAATTTGGTAGCAGTCGTTTGCGTATTTATTCAGTTTCCTGATTTTTTCTACCTGCGGACATTTATTTTTCACTCAGTTTTACCAAATTGATTGTTGTTAACACAGTGGCAAAGTGGCAAAGTGGCAAAGTGGCAAAATGGTATAATTGAAATCTAATGAATGAATTTTTTTTCAAAACATAAATTCATTCGATGAAAGAATAATCGAATGCGTTTTGAAATTTAGTATATAGTTACGGTTTATGTTCCAATTAGAATTCAAACAGAAAAAACAACCAACATTTAGCTTTCCTGCCCTTTCGCTGTCATCATTTCACGTCATTGCTTGCTCATTATGGTATGGTTTCTCGTGTATCTGGAAGCTGTTTTAATCTATGTTTAACAATACCCAGATCAGTTGTAATCACATCGTGCGGTTTCATGTATATTTAAGAGTGAATCAAGTGTATGTATTACAACACACATAGAAAGAGAGAGAGAGAGAGAGAGAGAGAGTGATTGAGAGTGAGAGAGAGAGAGAGAGAGAGACGGAGTGAGCGCAAAACGTAACGAATTTTCTGTTGCGTTTTGCTATGAAATCAGGTTTTAGATGGATCATTACAAATGCGCGCTTAACTTCCTGCCATTTCCGTTATATAAATTAGCGATTTTATTGTTGCAAAAAAAATTCAATAAACATCAACGTACCTGATGCAATGCATATTCATTTCAATGCTCAGGCATTATGTGCTCAAAGAACCAAAAAAAAAGAAAAAAGAGAGAGAGAGAGAGAGAGATAAAAAAGAACGATAGACTTTTGTTATAAATAAACTTCAATTTTCATGTTTAGTCACATAAAACAAGACACGGTATAACAACTGAAAATCAAAATCAAAATGGGACCAAGCGCCCAACTATGTAAACGTATGTTCGCATTTGGTTGTGATATTAAATAAATGAAGATGAGCAATGAATGAAAATATGCTGGTTGGCAAAGATGGATATTGAGATTGAGATTGAGATTGAGAAACAAAGAATATTGACGAGGGACAGGACGAAAGAGAGTGAGTGTGAGAGTGAGAGTGAGAGAGTACAAAAGAGATGTGAGTACGATAGAATAAGAAAAACGGACCACAATCATATTGTTTTCAATTTGTTGCTCATCTTGGCTGAAGTAAAAGCTTCGTCAGCGTCACCTAACTATGGCCATTCATTCCCAAAATGAGCATGAAGTGCGAGCATAAACATCATAGGTAAACAGAAAGATTAATTTCCCTTCGTTTATTACACCTCCATAATGTTGTGACGCTAATAAGAGCAATTTGTGAGTGAATATTGTACTGAGTGAAATCGTTTCGTTTTACACTGAACAGAGGTGGCGAAAAAAATGTGATTTTTTTCGTTCGTGCGAAATTTTTTTACAAACAAAAAATATGAATAAAAGTATCATTTTTAGGTCAGAAATTTCGCTTTGATGAAGAAATATTATTAAATTTGCAAAATTTTTGAGTTGGTCGTGTTTTTTCGACGTAATATTAGTACCGAAATAGGATTTTTGGCCCAAAAAGTGATAGGTTTTCACAGATTTTTCGTCTGCAAAAAACTTTCACACAAACAAACGAACGTTCGAAAATTTCTGGAAAATTTCGCACAAATGAACGAACGTTCGTAAAATTTTTCATAGTTTTCGCACGCACAAAAATGCGTTTTTCTTTTGTTTGTTCGTGTTCGTTGCCACCTCTGACACTGAACAAGGAGTGAATTGAAAAGTCGTATCAGGTGTGCACATGAAATTTGAAAAAAGTATCTTCGATCAATCTGAGTAAATTTGTTTGCTTTTGTTTTCTTTCGTATTGGTACGTAAATCAATGCAATATTTGATTTTTTCTTCTTCGAGAAAAAGAAAATCAAATTGGAATTGTGCCATAAACGAATATTCAACAAAGCCAATAACCAAAGTATGAAACGATGACGAAAATTCGAAATGTTTGATGGTGAAGATGAACCGAATCAGATGGAATTAAACAGCTTTTGTCATCTTTATCAATATATGCCTCCATTGTAATCATTTCATTCAACACACATTTATTTTAACTAGCTGCTCCTGCTGCTGCTAATGCTGATGCTGATGTTATTGATGTTGTTGTTGTTGCTGATGCTCTTTGGACGCGGTCGCATCATTAATGTTATTTAACAAACAACACACAGTTTGTTAAATGGTCTTTATTGTTTGCACAACGAAATTGTTTAGTCAAAAACAAGTAGAATACTTGTTCAAATTGCATACAGAATATACATCATATCTGATCAAATAAAATGAAGCTAAGTAAATATCAAACAAAGTCACAGTTTGTCTCTGGTTTGGTTGCGGTTAAAATATAACTAGTTTTTGTCATTGTTCACAATATTCTTCTTCGTATATTTTACTCTCTTTCACTCCCTCTCTCTCCCTCTCTCTCCCTCTCTACCTCGCTCTTTTGTCACTGTGGGCACAAGTGAGCAAAGAACGCAAGCAAATTATATTCATGTGCTAGATATTTTAATCTACTTGGGCGCGTATAAATTATTCCTTGGTTAATTATATATTAACCACTATCGCTATTATACACTCCTCACTTCCTCCACGCTCTAGCTCTATTTGTTCGATTTTCTCCAACATTTTAATTCGGTTCGGTCACAAAGCAAATATCATCTCCGAAGACGTATCATTTCTATCTTGAAAATTTCTGCATCACATTGCTTGCGCGCAACATCAATTCACATCCTCTCTATTGTCGGTTTGGCTTGCTCTCTTTCTCTCTCTCTCTCTCTCTCGCATCTTTTCTTCAAATCATTTTTCCATTCTCTTCTGTTTCAATGGCAATGAGTAACAATAGCACGGAGAAAAACATCTTCGTAAATAAGCGGCAAACAGCTACACGGATGAATATTACACAATGCAGTCGCACGAGTTTTACTAGCTGTGAGTTTGATAACATGGAGAGAGAAAAAAATGTCCATTGCCAAAACAATATTTTCGGGTTTTTCGTTTTTCCTGAATAAATAATGCAAATCACCTTTATTGTGGGCTCTCTTGCACAGTACACACTCACACTCACACACACACACACACACACACACACACACACACACACACACACACACATTTATTCTCTTTCTCATCCAGTAACATTCACAAAACGATTTGCAATCATAGCAGATATTCCAGTTTGTATCATCGCAACAAATACACACCGATATGATATTCACTTGACTTGTGCACGTTTGTTGGATTCATGACTCACGCGAGATTTCTGACTTTCAGAAACAATGGATTAAAAGCTAAAAACGAACAGAAGAAAAAAAATCAACAACCACAGAAGAAAAAAAAAATTAACAAACAAACAATGGTAACGGAAAAGTATCAACATTTCAGCAACAACCACAACGCGAATTGGGAACCGAAAAAAAATACTCATCTTTTGTTCCACTATGCAGTATGGCCGTTGTTTATACCCCTTGTCAACTGAGATGAAATCACAGACTCCAACAAAATCAAGCCAAACTTTATTTAATTTTCATAAACCAATACATACAGAACGGAAATTATTCAAGTTTACCAGAACAATAATATCCTCCGCGCATTCTTCACATCTTTTCAAGATGTATTGAATAGTCATTCATCTGACTTATTTTGAATGCTTCGTCTCAATAATAACAACAACACTACAATGCTATCATGTGAACATTCTAAAAATGAAGCCTTTTCCCAATGACAAATATAGTCCACGCTCTATTGATATTCAAAATAATATTTTCCTAAAAACACTTTTGAAACAATAGATCAATACCATTTTGATTGAAAGTTGAATGTGCTGTGAAAATTGTTTGATTTTTAATTGTACTCAATTGTGTGAATAGCACTTGAATTTTAATATAATCTTTTTGTTACTCTTTAATTTTCGAGGGTGGCAGAGTTAGAGTGAATGAAAACGACGATGATTAACGAAACGGTAGTTGAAAATGAATGAAAATATTATTAGATGAATGGGATTGAAGCATTTGACAAAGAGGTGGAGAGGGGAGATAGGGGAGGTGGAGAGGTGAGAGGAAACAAGAGAACTAAGATAGTGGAAGACAGCGAACA
This sequence comes from Resseliella maxima, assembly GCA_029041755.1. NCBI lineage: Eukaryota > Metazoa > Arthropoda > Insecta > Diptera > Cecidomyiidae > Resseliella > Resseliella maxima. The sequence continues at coordinate 140,013 of JAQOWM010000165.1, forward strand.
AGAGGGACCAAGATGGGGAGGGGGGAGAAAAGGACCAAGAAATACCAGGAGAGGGAATGAGAACGGATCTCTCGTCATTTTCAAAGGTTTCAAAATACATTGATTTCGAAAAATAGAACGAACGAATTTGTTTCTTCTTTATCTGTAACAACTTTCCAATAGTATGTAAAAATTTCAAATAAAAAAATTCTGATTTTCTCAAACAGTGATATTCGATTAATTTGCAATAAAATCAAACTCTTCGTTGAACATTGAAAATTTCCCGTTAAATTAATATTCATCAAAGACTATAAAATGAAACAAAATAACTGTCAAATCAATGACAGATGATACCAATCGATGATAACTATCCAAAGATGACAAGTAATTTGAACATTTCAGCGTTGTTGTTGTATATATTCCAGAATCCAATAGATAAATTGATAGGTTGGTCTCTTAGTGTAAGTTAATCAGAATGAATCATGTACTTCCGGTCTATCTGATTTTCAGTTGTCAAATGGAAAATTAAATTATTGAATAATATAAGTGCACTTTAAATGATCGAGCACCAAATGCATAGAATCGGAAATATGACATTTCGTTTGCTTAAAATTATGCGACAATATTCGCCTCAAACTCCAATATTTCCGTTCCTTTTAATGACAATTCAGCGTACATTTCCTTTTTTTTTCTCATTTCTCTTTCTCTCTTCCCTTCTTCCCTTTTTCCTCTCTCTATCTCTCATCTTTTCATTGTAAATATGTCGATGAAAGATCTTATTCGTTTGAATCGACGTAATTGAAGATGCATATCAACTAAATTATTGTTATTGAATGTCATCGTGCATTGTACGTGTTCCATTTATCGCCTCTGTGCTTTCGTTTTTTTTTTTTCATTTTTTTCTCTCACAAAATCAAGTAAACAGCATCAATAATACTTTATGAATGTTTATAAATATTCGTTTCATGAGCCAAAAGCGATCCTTCTATTTGTATTTTTTCTTTCTTCTCCCATATCTCTTTCTTTCTTTCTTTCTCTCTCCTCCACTCCTTTCATTCTAGTAGCTACATTGTTTATCAAAAATTTTTCGCATTTCGCAAACCAATTTTCGCACGAAAAACACTGAAATATCATCAGCAAATCGTCATACAAAACACAAGTGGACAAGTCGAATGCAAGCAACAAACACGTATATGTGAAATGAATGGGAAAAAAAGAGAAACGTAAAGAAAACAAGAGAGATTGTATTACAATTTTATAATTTCATTTGCAATGAAAGCAACTCATCGAAAATATTTCGAAAGTTTTTCCTTCTAGTCAATATGGATTTGTTATTCTTTTTTTTTTTGTCGATACGACGGTCCGTACTTTACTCATTACAATGCCCTCATTCTTTCAACAGGATGATAAGTGAGTGTGTACCAACTAAATTATTCATATTTACGTATATTAAATGACAGTCAATGCTCGATTTGTATACTAAACTAACAAAAACTCGATTTTTCGAAAAGTTTACTTGTTATTCGGAAAAAATTGCCATTTTAGCCTGAAAGTTTGATTTTAAATATGGCGTTGAAGTTCAAAAATGACAACCCTAAAATGAAAACAATTGAAATCGAAAAGAAAGTGAGAAAAAACCTGAATTGATTAAATAAATGAGTGAAAAATCAATCATACTTTTTATTCGATGTTCAAACCCTACCGCAACGCAAGTTTCCAAGAGCTTTTAAAGAATTGAAGATTATTCAAAAAAAATGGAAAATTCGAGCATTGACTATATATATTGAAAAGAGAGAGAGAGAGAGAGAGAGAGAGAGAGAGAGAGAGAGAGAGCGAGAGAGTTTGATTCTATGTAATGCGTGAGCTTAGGCACAAATTCGATTGGATGACCATACAAATTGGGACATTCCACTTTCCATGCACCAGCTCGCACATCCTTCACACGTTTTCACAAAACGATTAAATTGCATACCACTTGTGAATGTTTTTACCATCACTATTTTTTTTTTGTGTATGAGTTCTTGGTCTTTAGATCAATAAAGTGGTTAACAATACATTGAATATTCTGTCCCGTTCTCTCTCTTTCTCTTTCTCTTTCTCTCTCTCTCTCTCTCTCACACACATACACAAACTGTCTTACACTATCTTTCTATGCTGACTGCTCATAGTTATCATCTTGCATTGTAAAACCCGATTCGAGCTGAACATTCAATTTCAATACAAATATAACAAGCGAAAAGACAACGTTTGAACGAGAAAAAAATGAAGAGTAGAAAAGTGAAAAAAAGAAACTGATGACTTGAAAAAAACGAGTCAGCGTATTTCCAGTTGAGCTTTTTTCTTCTTCTTTCTTTTGATTCTCCTACAGTTGAAAGTCAATTTTGTATTAAAGTGAAGAGTATAATCGGAATTGAATAAATGTGTGATATGAAGATGCCTAAAGCAAAAGTTGACATATTCGTGTGCAATGGAACGTAATCTTGATGATATGTTAATACACAGATATGTTACGGTTGTAAGCGTGCAGCTAGCACATTTCTAATTCAGAATAGTTTTTTCGTTCTTCTTCTCTATTTTGTGAAGAAGAGAGAGAGAGAGAGAACATATGCAGAGAGAACGAGACACAAATAAAAACGACAAGTGCATGAAGAACACGAATAAAGTGAAAAACAAAAAAATATCAAGTAAAAAGATAGAAAGCGAAGAAATGGTGTGATGCCATCAGCAAGGCAAAAGGGACAAGATAACGCGTATAGATACAAAATGCAAAAATGCCACATTATATTGTTTCCCCATATCCATTTCACAGAAAATTTATAAAAAATGTATTCGATTATTTTACGTTTTTATTTTGTTTTTGTTTTTCATCTTGTTTTTTTAGTTTTTCACTTGTTCGCATTCCTTTTGTTGCAAATAAGAAAAAAAAAAGAGAGAAAGAGAGAACACCCTCCGAATTTCTGTCCTGTTGATGTTTGTACAATTTCGTTCCCACATACCCAGTATATGTGGTTTCTGTAATACGTTGTGCTATTAACTTTTACATTTTCGAGCTCTTTTCCTAATTGAATATCGTCTCGCAAAAATATCAGCATTTGATAACTGTTTTATTCTTATTTTGTATGTATGTGTGTGTATTTTTTATTTTTTTATTTTATTTTATTTTTTTTTGCATCGGTTTTTTCTTCTCTTTTTTTATATACACTCATTTCAATAGCACTGCGCCCGGCGATGAGTTTCTTTACATCTCGCCGAAATTGACCGTAAAAAGACATTCGCGGAACAATAAAAAGCTGAATCTACGGTGATGATAATATACGTATGAGCTGGAATTGACATAAGCGAACGGTGAGAGAATAAAAGCACAAGAAAAGTGAGCAAAAAAAATACGAAGAAAAACGAGAGAGAAAAAAATATGAGAGAATAAGGAATGAGAGATAGAGAGTGGAAAATGGAGAGCAGACCATGAAAAAGACATTAAATTGAACCGATGCTACGGACGAAATTATTCAGTGTGGTTCACTTTATTTACCCATAAAAATGGTCTTTATTCGTAAAATACTGACACATCAGGTCTCATATCAAATGTCCTAATAGCGGTAATGAATCGATTGCCATATTCGAATTAAGTATTCGATTTGCAACCAGACCATTTATATGCATTCCAGTTTTTTTTTTGTTTTTTGTTTTTTTTTGGAGGGGCAACTGTGACGCATTGATGGAAAATGGTCCCAGTACCCGATACCAATCTAATGAAATAATATCAATACGTTTGATTGGTTGCGAAAATATTTTGAGTTTGCTTTTAGTGAATGATAAATGTTTTAATTGCTTCCAGTTCGTTGTTTTGTTTAGTAAACTTGACTTTTAGTTTGACAAAACTTCTCTTTCTCTCTCTCTCTCTCTCACTCTCTCTCTCTCTCTCTTTCTCTCTCTCACCTCTCTCTCTCTCTCTCTCTCTCTCTCTTTATCTTTCTTTTGCTCTCTCTTTCATTCATGTTCCGAAACATAAAGCCATTCTCAATTTCGAAATGAAAATTCGTTGAAAATTATGTGAAGTATGTTGAATGTTGTTCAAAAGGAATAAACAAATGTTCACCTCTTGATTTGGCTTGTTTTCAGTTTAGATTTCACTAATAGTAATTCGATTGGGTTTTTCTTTCTCTTTGACTCTTTGAATTTTTTTTTGAATTTTGATTCTCGCTGGTCGTTTTTTGTGTTTGTGAGTGTGTGCTAAATTTCAAATCATTCTCAAGATATGTTTACACAGTATACAAATCAAACAATTCATGGAAAACCTCTGTGAAAAATGTTTAAAACTCAAACTCGATCATTCACTTTTTTCTTTTTTTTTGGTTAGAAAATCGCGGCTTAAATTGTGCTGTGTCTTTTATTAAAATAAAAATGTTTTTGTTGAATCGTTGCTTACGATTGTCCACGAAAATCTGATCGAGTGTGTGTGTGTGTGAGTGTAAATTTTCATCGAAACTGCAAATTAAACTCTTCGCCGACTGCTGAAAATTGAAATTGAGCTTGGATGCATACACAATGAATGTTTCAAAGGTAAATCGATCCAATAATTCAACAACGATGTTAACGTTCGATTCGTAAAATGAAGGGAAAATGTTGGAAAAATCACCGAACGCTTCGATATTGAATGTTTTTTTAGTGGTGTGTTTAGTGTGTTGTTGGTTTTATTCACCTGGGCGCACATAGCATCAATATGAATCAACATTTCCCCATGTTCTTTCCCGACGGAGATGCTGCTCAAACTCCGACCGAATTTGTCCAAGTGGCTGTATGTATGCGTGTGTGTGTGTGTATGTGTATCAATGCATGTCTATATGCGTGAAAGAGAGAAATATTAAACTGTGAATAAGAAAACGTGGCACAAAATGTATTTGTGAGTGTGTTAAACGCCGTAACCCAATGTTTGCTTGTATAGATTTCATGCATTACTGGTAGAAATTACGACAAAAGAAGCAAATGATTTTCTCTTTGCTACACGGCACGCTGACTGTAAATAAAATATCCATGCGCCGCATTGTTAGTGTACTCTGAAAATGCATTTTACAAGCAAAGTATTCATTTCATAGTGACATAGCTACTCAAAATAGTTTCAAATAACGAAACAGGGGGAATGGATGATGTACAAAGGTTGATTTTTAAGTTCTTATAGTTATTACCATAAAAACACCCTTCCTCCCTGAATCAATAATACCAATCGAATGAATTTAGTTCACATGAAAGAGCAACACAGCTACAAATAATTATCAATTAGTAATCTTAACAACGATAATAACAAAAAAAAAAAAAAATAAAAAAAAAAAATAAAAAAATAAGCCATATATTAAATAATAGCGGTCTCAATCGATATGCGGTTGGTTTGGTTACGATGTCCGATGTGCATGGACGCAATGTTTCACTGCTCATCTCATCAAAAAAGGAAGAAGAGAAGAAAAAAACGGCAAAATGTAAACACACATTCATAATCAAGTGAATACATGCAAAGAAGATGCTCGTGTTAAAATAAGCATCTCAGTTTCTGCCAAAAACATACATAGGCGCGAGCGCGCACACACGCACACAGACATAACTCCCACTCAATTTTCAATGGTTTGTATTGTACAAATGAATATTACCCCGTATCGTTGCTCTCCCACCATTTGGAAAATCCATGTTCGCTATCAGACAAGCGCGTATAAAAACCACGGCACGATGAATTTTTATCTAAAGTCGATTCTGTGCCGCATTCTGTACGGTACACGAGAACGATTTTCTAAGTGTTTTCATAGCGCCGTTGTTGTTTTTTTTTTTTATTTCTTCTACTTTTGTTACCATCTGCCTTTATTCTTTTATCGTTTTATACCACAGAATTTTTTTTTTTTTGGGCTGTTTTTCTTTCGCTTTTAATTTTCTTTATTGATTTCGTTGAACTTTTTTTTTCTCAAAAAGAAAGACAACAATTCTCTTTAGTTTTTAGTTGTTGTTACTCTAGTTGACAATATTTTATTCCATTTTTGATCATCGTTCGCATTTTGTGATATCATACAAATTAAATCGTTTGTTGTTACAATTTAAAATGTTTTTTTTTTTTTTTTTTTTGTCTTAAAACACAAAATACGCGAAGTAGTTCCGTTACAAAATAACCAATTCCAAAGTGTTGTAATTCGCCAAATTTGAGTGAAAACTAGTTTTTCGAACGAGAAGTATGTTTTTATCATTTTACATATTTTTTTTTTTTGTATTCAAATGAAAACGAACGTTTTCCCTTCGTTTTTGAATTTTCGAATCAAAAAGTAAGAAAACAATTTACCAAATTTCATGATACGTCGATTTTTACTTTATTTTTTTTTTTTGCTTTTCGACGAATCACCTTAGTTAAAACTGTCAACAATTCTTTAGTAGTTCGGGATCGAATAAACAATAAAAATATCTTCATCATCAATAACATCCTATTTTAATTCAATTTTCTAGAATATTTTCGTTTGTCATTGAATTTTGGTTTTTCATCCATGTACCGGAAAAAAAAACCAAAAATAATGGAAATTTTCAATGCGAATTAAATTTAAGTAGATGGACTTGAAAATAGAAAAAACAAAAACAAAGCAAAGAAAAAAAATAAAACACATAAAAATAGATAAAATAAATAGATCGAGTATTAACCAAAACAAAAAAACAATTTTTGATCTGTGTGCTACAGGTAGAAGAAGATCAAAACTTCGTAGTTTAGTCCAACCAACAATCTAACATCACATCAATAAGCGGTGCGGTTTCGAGCGAAAATTAGCGAAATAATTTTTTCGATTTGGTTTTGTTTTTATCATAAAAATTCGTTGCTGGGTAAGTGTTTGAATTTTCTCTTTAAACATAAAAACAACAACAAAAAAAAAAAAAAAACAAAAAGAAATGTTGTGAAAAATATGAAGAAAAATCCAAGTGCATAAAACAAGAGAGTAAAAATGAAATGAATAAGAAAAACAAAGAGAAAGGGGGAAAGAACATTTGATGAGTACCTTTTTTTATTGGTGCGGTGCGATGCGAAGCAGGTTACAGCGGCATAGCCCATTAATTTCAATTAAAATCTGTATCTAATATAGATTATCGGTTTCTCCTCTTTGGCATTTCGCTCTATTGCTTTTTATATACAATTTCTTCCATTCAATCTTTCTCATTTTACCTCATTCTCACTCTCTTTCTCTCTCTCTCTCACTTTACTTTTACTCGTGACGTTATTTTCTCATCTGACTCGCATAAAAATCAACAATGATTCCATGGCTCTCACACGCGTTCACGCGCGCCAATTTATGACTCTTTGCCATTTCATACCACTTTAATAATTTCCCTTGAGATAGAGACAAACACATAAATACATTTTCACACTTGTGCCGTGTGTATCGTCAATCAATGTGATAGAGAGCGGATGGACCGACCGAACGAACGAATGAACGAACGAACGCATGATTCAGAATGAAAGAGCAAGAGATTTAAAGTAAAAAAGAACGGGTATGGATGGTAGCGGTGTGGTTGGTTTAGATGTAAAAGCTTCAAATCATATTGCCTTAACTCACACGATGGCTAAATTGCTGTTGAGCTTAGAAAATATGTACACATATCGTGACTCATACAAACCAATACACAACGCAGACATAGTGTGTGATCAAAGTGCATTTCCAATTTTCACGCAAACATATTGGCACAACAAAATTTATTACTCTTTGAACACACAACGACGTAAAAGAAATGTGGCACACACCGAGATATAGAAAAAGATTTAAAGAGAATGATGAAGAGAGAGAGAGAAAGAGAGAGATAGGGGGAGGGGAGGAGAGAGGGGGAGGGAGAGAGGGGGAGGGGGAGTGAAAGCAAGAGCAAGAGAGTGCAATGATATGAAAGTACCCTTAGATGGAAATGTTATAGATGAGCAAAGCAAATGAAATTAAAATTGAACACATTGAGAAAGCAAAGAGCAAAAGGAGTAGAAAGAGAAAGAGAGAAAAAAAAAAATATGTACAAGAAAAGTGAAGAAAAATATAGAAAAAAACGTGCTTAAACAAGGTCTGTGGTCACCATGAATCAGCCCAACAACAACACCGTCAGAGTCACAGAGAAAGAGATAGAGAGAAATGATGAAGTGAATTATATACTGTTAGGTGTTGATCTCAGTGTGAAAGGAAATAGCAAGAAATGCTTCTCGGTCGAAAGAGCGAGCGAGTGAACGAGAGAGAGAGAGCTCTCGCTGTTGAGAGTACAATACATCATCATGTACGACGAGCAAAGCGATTTTGTTTCAATTCAGTTTTCTGTTTGTTGTAATTTAATGTAATTATAAGCATGTACTTGTCATTTCGAACAACTTAACCTAACATAACACTCGGCTTTCAGGGCTGATGCCCTCCGAAATGTGTATATACGCAATGAAAATGATGCACATTATACTTTGGTTTGAAATTAGAAAGTATTTTCTACCATGACGATGCTTTCGTATTTCCCTTATTGAATATTTGCTCTCTATTTGCAGTATTTACCATTTGTCCATTCAATATTTGACGGTTTTGTGACCGAAGAGCATATATAGATAGCGATACATATCGAATGTCATTCGGGTCGCTAGCTCATGCAACTCACACTTAATTGTAAATCGAATACTGAATTTTTATCGCTAAAGTAAAAGAAAAACGATGGACCGAAGAGAACCAGATGAAATATACAAAGATAGATTCAATCAAAATTAAGACAGACCAACAGAACACGCACACACACTCACAAGATTAAAAAGACAAAGTGTGGATAAAAGAAGAAGATGATGATGATGAAAAAAGAAAAAAAATTATTGTAGTATATATATGATCTGCAAACAATGCTGAAATGAAAATTAAATCTTGAGCGGTAGACGCGCACAATCAAACCCAAACGACATAGTCAACATTTCAATGGATGACAAAGAAAGAGATTGTGTGAACGGGAGAGGTAAATGAAAGGATAAGTGAGAAAGAATGAAAGAGAAGGAGAAAGAGATAGAGAGAGTGCGAAAGAGTTTTTGCACGAAAAAGAAACAATATAAAATGTTCAACATTCAACAAAAGCTATAGAAATGCCGTACCAACTGAAATATATGAGTGTCATTTTCCACGTAATTAAATTTTTTAATCACGAAGAAAGCATCCGTAGATGCGCTCCCATTCTTGTTCACTTCATTCTCAATCGGTTTGGAGCAATGACATTCGGTGCCGTAATTGAAATGACATCGTACATTGTAGTTAGTTGTGTTTATGAGCACACGCCGACTCTATATTCCATTTTTGCCATTTCGAATTGGAATTGCATTTCGTTTCAAGACAAGACAAGGAAAGAAATGAAAAGAAAAGGAAGTTGAATGGTAGAGAGAAAGAGAGAGAGAGTAAGAGAATAGAAGAAGGACTCATTTGATGAGAGTAAAGAAAGTGAAAATCAAGAATGATCACATGAGAAATGAAGTCAGAATGTGGCATTGCCTTGTTATTTTTCGTTTGGTGAATTTTCTAGCCATCCATTCATTTTCGGTGGAAATGCAATTGAGAGAAAGCGGGTTTCACAATTTAAGGTTTTAGTGAGTAAAAAAAGAGGAAAAAATGTAATCACAGAGCATGTAAAGCAATTTTAGGCGCGCACATACACACACAACACACATCCTTTGAAATGGTATTTCGGAATGAAAGCAAAGGTGCTGCTAAACCAAAAAATTTAATACACTGCCGTATTGGTTTCCCTTCCCGTTCCCTCTTCTAGTTGAGCCATTAAATAAAACACCGAAGTAAATGCACCCAGCAAGAGGCAGAAAGAAAGAGAAAATAGAAGGCAAAAAAACAAATAGTAAAGAAATACACACATAGAGAGAAAGAGAGTTTTTCAATCTTAAAAGTGTGGTGGCAAAGAGGAGAGGGGAGATTGAAAATGACACATCAAGTGCAAAGCGGACGCCGCGACTTTTACTGTGCACATTTGCGATGGCATTTCACTCGGATCATTAAATTTTTGCGCTATTCATATTGAAAATGTTAATTCATTACAAAAACGATTTACGTTGTTTTATGTGCACGTTGCTTGCCATTGCCATCAGCTCATCATATTTGATTTGGTTTTCATGGCACACTTTTCTTTTTCCTTTTTTTGTCCTTATTTTGTTGCCATTAGTCGTCAGTCAACATTACCAGCCGCACTGAACCAAACCGAATGTGACATTTTTTTTCTTCTTCCTTTTATATGGTAAACGATTGCTTTTCTCTATTTGTAAACATGATTTATTTGCATATTTAAGTGTGAGCAAAAGATGAGAGATGAAAGACAAAAAGGCGCGACAAAACAAGCAACGAAGAGAGAGAGAGAGAGAGAGAGAGAGCAAGAAACGATTGAGCGTTTTTTTTATGGAAGTCATCGGACATAGCACTTGAATTTTATTAGTGGCTGATGGAGGAGTTGTCTCGTATTTACAACTTATTCGTTATGCATTTACTTTGCATATCCTGATTTTCAGCCACCACTCACTCTTACGTTATGCTAATCATTTTTTTTTCTTCTTTTTTCATTTAACAAATTATTTCGCCGATCGTCTTTTCTATCGAACATCAATATAAAATGGCTGCTTTTAATAACAGAATGGAAAATAACGCGACTAAAATCAATTATTCAAATAATTTCACACTTATGATTTTAATATTCGGCATAGTCAATTTCAATAAAAACATGATGATGATGATGATGATGATGATGATGATGAAAATAAAAAAGTTTTCATCGATTGAAAATGAGAGAGAGAGAGAGAGACAGAGAGACAGAGAGACAGAGAGACAGAGAGACAGAGAGACAGAGAGACAGAGAGAAAGAGAAAGAGAAAGAGAAAGAGAAAGTTAACAATTTACAAACTGCCATAATATATCCTTAATATATAAATTATTAACAAGCATAGCGAACGAGTATGCAATCGAATTTATTGCCTATATAAAGAAAATAGCGAAAGAAAATGAAAATGAGAAAGAGAAAAAAATAACGATGAAAACGATACAACTGTGAGATAGGCGGGAGGGGGGTTTATTTGTACATGAAATAACGAACACTGAAATGCTTTTTATAACGGTAACTGCGGTTAAAATACTTAATCCAGTGATTCTTATTTTACACATTGAGATCCAATTCAAGTTGAGTGTTTTACGTCTTTTGAGCCATTAGTTCAATTTCAGTTGCGTTTATTTTTGTCATGTATTTCATTCACCCTTTGCCATTTTTCAAACCAATAGTTACGGTATAAAACATGCGCGCGTGACATTTTCTCCCCTCATTCATTTTCAATTTGCTGTGTGTGTGTGTGTGTGTGTGTGTGTGTGTGTGTTTGGACATTGGAACATAAACTCAGTATAGTAGATATCCTTAGCTTGAATGTGAATAGTGAACTGACAATTACAAGACAATCAAACAAAAGTCCTTGGACAGTAAGTTTTTTTTTGTTTTATATTCAACGTAATTTTCAACATACTACATTTCCGCAAGCGAGTCATTCATCAAAACAGTGTACGCTTGAAATCTACACCAATCCAATTCAACACAAATCGTTTGGTGCACATTGCACATGTTCTCGCTCTTTGTGTCTTAATTTTTTTTTTTCACTCCCACTTCTCACATACTATCGCTCCACACTCGAACCCCCACAATCTAACTCTTGTTAGTTTCTCTCATTTTCTTGATTTCCATTGATTTTGCACTTAGATTTCGGTTCATTTGGTGAGAGAGATCATTGCTCTTTTCTCTCTTGTGTTTCTTTTAAAAATGGCTTTTCCTTGTAACAATTTTCACTTTTATTGTTTCTAGTCCATTTCTCTATTTATTTCAATGGTATTTCATTGTAATGGCAATCATTTTCTTTTTGCTTTTTACTTCAAATAGACCTATATGCTTGAAGAGCGAATATTTTTGTTTTTTCTCTCAATGTTTGACTATTTTCAATCCTATTCGCTAATTGATTCGCATGTGGTAATCGTTTAAATTGAAGAGAAGAAAAAAAAAACAAACGAAAAAATTGAATAAATGATTGTTTCGTTAAGATTTATGATATCCTCCCAACCGGGGAATGCGTTCCATATACGGCAATGTTAATCGATGTGAACTCTCCCAGTAATGCGCCATCTCATATCGAAGCTGTGAGTCAAATTCACAAAAATTTATAAAAAAATAAAATAAAAATATAAATAAACGAAAAACAAAACAAATCAAATCAATACATGATTAATTCAAACCAAAAATGAAATTAGCACAAATAAATAATTAATAAAAACAATATTTATTTTGAAAAAAGAAATAAAATTAATTTCGTCATGTTCACATAAAGTCTACACATTTTTTTTGTTGTGAAAACTGGGAAAACTGTCTGTCAAACTGTCAAACCAAGCATCTGTCAAACACAGTGTTTACATTTTTCATATATATACATAACAATCATAACAATTAATTTGTTGTTGTTTTTTGTAAAAATGGTAAATAATCTAAATAATTTAAATTGTGAATTTCATTACATCGTTCAGTATTTTGACGTTAATATGGTTAATATACTTAATATGGTTATTATGTCAACATTATTTGCATTATTTTCTATTTATAACCTCACAAGCTCACAAGCCATATTAAGCATATTAACCATATTAAGCATATTAACCATATTAACGTCAAAATACTGAACGATGTAAAGAAATTCACAATTTAAATTATTTAGATTATTTACCATTTTTACAAAAAACAACAACAAATTAATTGTTATGATTGTTATGTATATATATGAAAAATGTAAACACTGTGTTTGACAGATGCTTGGTTTGACAGTTTGACAGACAGTTTTCCCAGTTTTCACAACAAAAAAAATGTGTAGACTTTATGTGAACATGACGAAATTAATTTTATTTCTTTTTTCAAAATAAATATTGTTTTTATTAATTATTTATTTGTGCTAATTTCATTTTTGGTTTGAATTAATCATGTATTGATTTGATTTGTTTTGTTTTTCGTTTATTTATATTTTTATTTTATTTTTTTATAAATTTTTGTGAATTTGACTCACAGCTTCGATATGAGATGGCGCGCGCAAACCAGAATTGATTCTGATGTCAAATGCATAGCTCTGTTGTATCCTCCTTGTAATTTCCTTCTATAATTTGTTTGCCTGCAGAGATCATTTGCTGTAAAATAATTGCATTGCTCTAAATGTGCTAAATTTTAACCATGGGAATAGTTTATTTTAACTACGTGCATTTGTCTTTAATTCATTTAAAAGTTCACAATTTTTTTCACACACATTTGTATTTTAATTATTTACTTGCATTTTCATCGATTTCACAAACAATTGTTTGTATTATGATTCAATTTAATTTTTCAGAAAATTAATTTTAAAAATAAATGCAAAAGAGCGACGAAAATTGGTTTGATAAATAATATTTCTTTAATAATGTTATTTTAACTATAAACCAATTGTATGAATTGTAGAAAGATGATTAAACAAACAAACTAAAATTTCACTTTATTTTCATTTATTTCAATTTGGTTCATCTACTTGTTATTCCAGTTTTGTTTATAAATTACTTGGAAATATTAGATTCGTCTATTCGTGTGCTGGGTGTGTCTGTGTGCTGTGAGAGAATTCGGTGTAAGTGTGGGTGAATGTGAAATGTATTTCTGTAAAAGGGATATTATATCACATCATACCACCAACCATATCATCTCATTTCATTGAGAATAAGTTTCATAATCATTTTCCGTGAAAGAATGTTCGCTATAAATTGGTTGAAGAAAATATTCATAAATTTTTCGTGTAGTTTGTCTATTGTGTGAAAAATGGAGCCACACCTTCATTGAATTGGCAAATAGTGTGGCAAAAATGTAAATCGAAAACAAACGAACTATATTTCACTCTCTAACTTGATTTTAATTCAGTTATTCTGGAAAATAAAGTAGCAAGAAAAAAACTTTTTTAACTAACAAGAAAAGAAGCAATAGCAATAGCAATAACAATTACAAGTTTTTAAAAGAAAACGATATCAACGAACAGAACACACAACACAACACAACACAACATAGCATAGAGAATACAACATAAACATAGACAAAAGAGAAAAACAAAAACCTTCAACAGACGAAGTTTTTCGCCCTTAAAACTAGGATGCAACATAGGATGCAACAATAATAGCATCAACAACAAAATATGATTATCGAACGCCAGACTTCGTTTTACAAACGAATCCAATGTGCCTGAATATAATTTATTTGAAAGTGTATTGCATGCGCATCGTTCTATCTTGTTTATACCATTTCTACCCGGTCGCATCTTTGTCAACAACACATACTCGCGCCCCCTTTCCCCCTTCATTATTTCTTTCGTTTTTTCCCATTCAAAATATTTGCAACGCACAGTTTATTTTTTTCAAAATTAATTTTATAATTTTATTTTTAATTTCAATTTTAATTGTGTTCCGGTAAATCTGTTTGTGTTTATAAAATGTGGAAAGAAATTTGAATCAAAAGCTCATTTATCATGGGATTTGGGCAGGCTTAAATGGAAAACGTAACAAAACTTTTAATGCCTGGTTTAAGGTAGGAAAAGTTGAGCATCATGAAGAATAATTACAACATAAAAAATAAGATGAAGAATAAGAAGAACAAGAAGAAGAAAATGCTTTTTAGACCAAGCATAAAGAGCAACAAACCCCCCCCTCCCCCAAAGAATACGGAATATTGATAAGGCAATTAATCGCTTTCTATTTCGGGTCAAACAGAATCCCTAATCATCGAACAGCCATAACCATTTTCTAATCCGGACGCACACTTCTTTTTCTTTTCTTTTTTTTTTTTTAATATTTAATGATTCTGAATCCTTCGTTGTTCCTTCTTCATCTCAAATGTAAGGCAACCAGGTCCAATTACAATGACAATTTATTCGAATGAATAATCGATGATGGAACAAATTGGGCCGTCATTTGGTCGCATGTCCAATATCAATGATGCCGATCTGTTAGAATATATTCGGAAGTTGTTGGCCTCTTCCCCCTCTGGCTTTCATTCTATCTTTCGTCCATCTTGTTTCTATTTATCTCTACTTCTTCATCATTTTTTTCAATTCACGTGTTTGCATGTGATGACTACGATTCGGTCAATTGTTTGTGAAGAAAAAAGGTCTCACACGTGGAAAATTAACGGATAAAATACGTGTTGTGTTCATGGTCTCTTTGTGCATTTAAAACTGACCCAAAATCATTCTATTTATTCAAAATGAAAGAGAGAGATAGAGAGAGAGAGAGAAAGAGAGAGAGAGAGAGAGAGAGAGAGAGCGACAAATGGTGAAAGAGTGAGGGCGAGAGAAAATGAGAGCAAAGAAAACAAGAAGAAAACGGAATTTCGTTGACTTGTTCGTTTCATTTGGTTTGGTGTTAGGGTTAAAAAGTGTCGTTCAGTGCGTGCCACCACAATAAAATAATCAAGTGAAAACCGAGACAAAAATTCCATGTTCGAACGAGAATGAGAAAGAAAGACAGAATAAGATGGCCATTGCATGTTTTTCATATTCATTTGTATATTACATTGTTATACCCTGGCTACAGATGTCAAACGCGGTTCGCAACACATTCATATTCATCATACATGCATCTTTATGAAGAGAAGACGAAGAAAATAAAAACACATAGAAACACACACTAAAAAGCAGCAACAACAAGAAAAAGGAGAGCAACAAGAATCGAGGGATTCCAACAAGATTCAATAGTAAAACGTAAAACATACACAAAATATATAAAAACACGAAATACAACGTCATAAGAAGAGCTGATTCATGTCAATAAAAGCGCTTAAACATTATGCCATCTAAATTCACCCATCTCATCTCAAATTCACGTTGCCGTTTTGTTTTCCTTTTTTTGTTCGTTCATTCGTTCATCGTCGTTGTCGTTTACTCTCTGTCCCCTTTTGCATCTTATTACATTACTACCATTTTCATGATGTGTCCGTTTTTGTGAGTATATATCTATATGCAAGTCTAATATATGAACGAAGAAGGAAGAAGTTGAAGCAAAAAAAAAAAAAACAAAAAAAAATACAAACTCATAGAAATGATCGCATACCGAAATAAGCGAAGAAAAAACGCTCATACATAGAAAAAGCGACAGAAAATATATTCAAATGTGCTCGACATGAACTTTCAAAAGCGAAAAAGCAAAAGTAGCAACGAGAAGGGGGCGGGGAAGAGAGAGAGAGAGAGAGAGAGAAATGTCGAACATTTTCTATGTGTATTATGTTCGATTTTATTTTTATTTTATTTTTTTTTTCATTTTATCTCGTATGAAAAGAATCGTGCTCGGAGATGTTATGTATGCGAATACTTTTGTACCGAATCGAATCATATTGGAAAACATTACCAAATAGATTGCGCGCAATAAAAATTGACAAAGTAATGATCGGCAAACGAAACAGAGTCAGAGAGAAAGAGAGATTGGGGTAAAGAGAGGAAAAGGGAATGCTATCGGAATAAGCACTCTACGGTGCCATTCCATAGAATAGCGAACAAATCGTAATACACAAATTGATCAGTTTATTTTATTCAATATAATGGGTTTCGCACACACCAAAAATGTTATACAATCAATCGAGTTAAGTGATGTGGCGATACCAAATGAAAAATCACCGAACAAAAAAAACACGTCTTATATTCGGGTGAGGGAGAATAAGAGTGAATGAGAGAGAGAAAGGAGAAAATGGAGAAAGTGTCGGAGCTAGAGAATTGAAAGGATATGGAAGAGAAAGAGTTTGACGAGAAAATAAAGAGGTAGAGAGGGTGCGAGGCAGAGAGTGAAATCTTGGTAAAGCGAGTGAGAAAAAAGAAGAAAAACATTTGCGAGCGACAACGAGCAAAAATCGCTAGCAATTCAAATGTATTCTGTGCGTATGTTTGTGGAAAAATTCGTTGAATGCTAAGAAGCACACATTGGGAGGAGACTGAGACGGCAAGTGAAAAAGGTGTAAACATCTATTCCATATCCGTTTCTCGTATTTACCACATATCACAACAACCATATGTGTATAGTGAGCGAGCGTGTGTGTATATAAAGAAGAAGATAACAAATTAGCAGCGACTATCGAATACCTAATATCTAATATCGTGGCACGCTATCATATTCTCACTTTAAGTATTGCCGACATTTTCGCCTCTGCGTGCATTTTCTCTGATTAGCGAATGGGAAACGTAAGTGAAAAGCTCAAACATTTCACGCTGTGATAACAAATGTTTCGGAATAGACAGATCCACCATTTCATAACCAGCAGACAAGAAATGAAAAAATAAAAAGCAAATAAACGAAGAAAATGTATGATATACTTAGAGCTAAAACGAGAACGAAACCAAGAGAGAGAAAAAGAGAGAGAGAGAGAGAGAGAGAGAGGTAGAAAGAAAGATAGCGACATGAATTGAAATCCACTGCGGCAAAGTCGACAAGTGAAAAGAAGAAGAAGAAGGAAAAAAGGAACGCGTGAAGAAAATTTCGAGGGACATAGTAACTGGCACAGCAACCGCAACTGACAGCCGAAGAAGAAATCATATGGATGAGTGTCGGCCAAAAACGAATGAAAAATTCAATTGTATGATGAATGTATAGTACAATCAAAATATAGCCATGAGCTGTGTCGCTCTATGAATCTTATGTTTGCTTTCATTTCCTCTTTGCTCTCCTCTCCATTCCTTTCTCACTATTTCTATCTCTCTCGCTCACTATCTATTTCTCTGTCTTTCTTCCTCTCTTTCTTTCGTTTTCGATCTCTTTTACTCCCAACTCCGCCAACCGAACTGAATACGAAAATTAAAAAGGAATTTGATTGAATTGTACCCTCAATAACGGGCAATAATGGAATGCCATTTAGTTTTTCATCTGGCTGATGGTTTGGCGTGTTGTGACACACGAACTCGTATGCGTGCCATTTCAAATGCTGAATTTCATATATATTCTTTATTCTTTCTTTCTCTCGTTTTTTTTCTTTCTATGGCCAACCAAAAACAAAATGGTATGTCATTCACTATTTTTCATCATACAGTAAATATAAAACTGAACACATGCAGTTTTATTTACTTGTTCTTATTTTGTTCAATTTTCTTAAAATATATATATTTGAAAATCAATTAGGAAAACAAAAAGGCACACATACATAATGGGCACATTTCATTTTCAATTCAATTTTATTTGTATCAAAAGATACAATTTAGTTTGAATCTTTTCGAGCATTCAATCATTAAAGTATTTTAATTTCACATTCTCTTGTTTCATCTGGAGGGAAGAGGAGGAAGGGGTCAGCAAAAATTCTGATATTTTTCAAAACTTGGATCTATCGATTAATTTGAACATTTGGCACTCACATCGCATCGCATTGCATATATAAAATCATTGCAACTCGCAATAAAAGTCAGTACGAGTGAAATATCACACTCGTTTGTCGCATGGAATATTAAAACGAGCGCGTAATTTATGGTTTGGTGCAAAAACGGAAAACATAAGATATCATTGGCTTCGGTAAAATCGCGCCGCCAGTTCACTTTTCTATCGCTACTTTTCCGTGGATGACATTTAATTTACCTATTCCATTCGTACAATGCAAATGACGAGTTCATTACAAAAGTGGTGCTTTTGTGTGTGCTCAGAAAAGGAGTGCGAGTGAAACAGAAAGAGACAGATAGAGAGAGAGAGAGAGAGAAACAGAGAGAGAAAGTGAGAGAGAGAAAGTGAGAGAGAGAAAGAGAGAGAGAGATAGAGAGATAGAAAAAGAGAAAATGAAGCGAGATGGAGAGAAAGAGAGATTTTACTACTAGTTGTAAGGTTTAAAATTGCATATATATAATGTGTACACTATGCATAGAGAACAAACTTTTCAAATGGGTATTGACCATGGTCGATCGAAAGGCATCATGTTCGAACGAATGTATGGAGGTCTTTTTTTCTCTCCATTCTTCGTTGTTTCGAAATGCTAAATGCCCATTTATTTATAGCGTTCGACTAATGGTCGACAAAAATACATAGTTGAAAATGAACACTATCCCACTCAGACAGCCTCAACAATTTTTTGAAATGGTATTTTGATAATATGGCGCGCGCACTCAAACGCTTTTATATTATTATCACAAAACGATATTTTCTGATGTTTGTAGATGAGAAGAAAAGTTTTGCATTGCAATCTTTTCAGATGCTCGAAAATAATAAATGCATTGTGATATGGCATTTTTGTTTGGCTGCATATTATGACACGGTCTCAATTTTTGGGGCTTTGTGTTTGTGTGTGTGTATGGCTACTGGCTATTGCATATGTTGCTTGTCTTCAAAATGTGCTTTAATTTAGCGATTTTTGGCTGACATCTCTCTGAGTTCGATACAACCAAAGAAAATATGTATCCGTTTACTTGAGTTGTCGGTAGACACAATTCAAATTTCCCAACTAAATAGATTTAGTACAATAAATACTATTTTATGCTGATGCTGTTACACTGCAAACAAAAGAGGTGGTCAATGGGACAATAGATAAAACATAAGCGACAGACATACACACCAAGGCAATCGGTTTTATATTTTATACAAAAAGCGTATAGCTTGCAACAACGCAACGCACTATAGAGACCAAAGTGAAAAATGCTGAGGTGAAGAGAGCGAAAGCTGAAACTTCAAATGATAAAGGCATTTTGCATTGGCAGTTGATGTTGTTTGCTATAAACAAATGTGTTAAAGTAGCAGTAGCAGCAAAAGGCAGAATACGATGTGTAAGAGAGTAAGCGACACAAGAGAAGGGAAGAGAAGGAAAGGGAGGGAAGAGAGAGAGTGAGAGTCTGGTGCGAGTGTCCATAGAAATTGTGGTTGAGCGATTTGTTTATTATATAATTACGGAAAATGCTCAATGGTTGAGTAGCCAGTATACAATAAATGCTACTGAAGGCAATACAACTATGCCCCCGGTTGCTGCAACGGAATGCTCGAATATTTATGGTTGCATGAAACGATTTCAACAATATATTACATAAATATTTTAACCGATACTGAAATAGCAGCCAGCAAAATCAAATTCGAAAAGTGTCTATATGAACATTTCGTGTATGTGTCAAATTGAATGGAAGCATCGGCCTGTCTGCATCGCTTCTTCCTCCCTTCTACCTCCATTAACTCTATATCTCTTGCTCTCACTCTTTATCCTTCCTCCTTTATCCTTTGCCCCTTGTGCCGATGATGCAACTTGCTTGCGCCCATTTCAGCCGTGCGAAATGCGGCTGTTAAGGGAGCATGCACAAATACACCCACAATACCGATTTTAACGAAAATGTGTCCCGTTTCACTACACCAAATATTCCATACCATTTGCTCCCGAAAACATAACAACGAAAATGCAAATTCAATTTTGCATTGATTATTCCGATCTCTCTCTCTCTCTCTTCTCTATTATAGTATATGCATACAATATTACATTGGAATCCAACAACGACACTTCTTTTCATGGTTTCACTACGTTATCCGCTTTGTACGAGACTTCCTCTCTACATCTCTCCATCCCTACCTCTCTCTCTTTCTCTATCTCTCTCTCTCTCTGTTTCTCTCTCTCTCTCCCTTTCACTCTTTCTCTTTCAATGTCTGAAAAACCGTTTCCCATTTTGACCTCGTATCCGCTTGGCACTTGATTAATTTTCACAATTTTAAACAACAATTCCACAAGGTGTGTGCACTTTATTATTTTTCATCGCTTCGAACAGTATTTGTCGATATTATTATTATACATTTGTATTTGTTCATAGTTGATTGTTTTGAAGTACATAAGTTTTGCATCAAATAACCATTTTCCATCGATTACATTCATTCAAAAAAGAATTGAAATCATCGATGATATGATAGCAATCAATGCTTTGAAAAAAGGATATTAAATGTCAATCAAATGAAATGTACAGTACAGTACACTCTTATTGCCCATTTAATCGATTTCGACAAATCAAGAATCATGTTGCTGTCACATAAACGATTATCACTTTTTCTCTTCTTCATCACAATGTTTCTCAATCTCTCACTCAATTTCCTTCTCTTTTCTCATTACTCTTTCTACTTTTTACTCTCAAACTAAAGAGCACTTTTTTCTTTTTTCTGTCTCCTTTTTGGTCCTTTACTTTCTTCCTCCACTTCGTCTCTCTCTTTCCTTGTTCTCTCTCACTCTCCCTACCTACTTACCCCTTCCCTTCCTCTTGCACTCCCTCCGTCTCACTTTCCTTTTCTCTTTCTCTCTCTCTCTCTCTCTCTTTCTCTCTCTTTCTCAATAATCTCTCTTTACCATTCTCTTGAAAACTGGTGAGATTAAGAAAACGACAAATGGATGGTTGATTTTTCATTCAAAACTTTTTACCATACATTCATAACTGCCAAAAAATACCAACGCTATCGTTGATTCGGTGTGTCACAACTAAAAAGTGCTCAACTCAAACTGACAACTCTACATCGATGATAACAATAACATTGAGTATTTTGTTTGTATGTGTGCTAACAAATGACAAATAAGTGTTAATGTACGTGCAAAGCCAAAGTATGGTTTTTGTTTATGTTCCAAAAAAAAGGAGAGGGAAAGAGAGAAAGAAAAAAACACCAGCAAAATATGCGAACCAAAAATAGAACTTTTATTCATTTGTTTTATTAACATTTTCCGTGAAATATTTTGCCTTAAATGCAAAAGCCAAAAGTGCGCCAAAGATTTTCTAGTGGAGTATCCTATGCATTACACATTCCAGTTAAATATTAAGTTAAAAGTTGTACGTTTTTCGGCACACTCCATTCCATTCGAAAATTATATAAAACATAATAAAAGCTTATAGCTCAACTCTACTCAACTCAACTCAACGAAAAATTTATACTCATACAGACATACAAACTGCCTAAACTGCTAATATATATAACTATATACGGAAATTCAGCCAAACATTGTGTCTACAAAAAGTGATACATGTTAAGAATTCAGAGGATTGGCATGCATATTCAAATTCGATAGAGTTATTTGAAATTTCGGAAATGGAATAACTTAAACATTCCAATGTTTTGACTAAAATTGCATTGAATCGGGTCAACATTCAATCCAATGTATTATTATTATACATGCATATATGCTAAGCTCGATAAATGCTAAATGGCATGCCAAACACGCTATTTCCATTTTTACATTCTAAACTTAACACGTTTTGAGTTTCGGTTTATGTTCATTCTTTTCTCTCTTTTTTTTTTTTTTTTTTTTTTGCTCGTCTCTCTATCACTCTTTGTCTCTTCTATGTACCCCGTCATGACTAGAGAAAATTTGTTCATTTTAATTTTCTCACATAAATTCATAACCCATAATTGGAATATGAGCTAATGTTGCAAATTGTTTAACACACTCATTCACATGTATATTATATCATTGGTATAAAACACGATTCACGTAGCGCGCGAATGTTCATATCAAATGCCATTCATAAAAGAGAAACGAAAGAAAAAATTTGTTAAATTTTTAATTCGGTAAAAAGCACTATATGTCGTAGAATTTTATAAACATTAATTTAATTTATGATTTGTGTATTGGAAAAAAAGGCCAAAACATCTTTCATCGGTAGTAATTACAAAATCAAATATTCCAAGAAATCGCGAAACGCAATTTAGCACCCACTTTTCCATTTCATATATATATATAAATATTCGCATTGATACGGGCCATTGTTGCCGGGACGTTTATCATGACAAGACTCATTCTGCTGGTATATACCATTTACTGTTAAGAGAAAATACTTTAAAAATTCCCAAACGAAAGGATTGGAAAGAATTTTTATTTATTACGAACAAAAAAAAGTGTGCATCACATTTAATAGAATGAAAAGGTTAGTTCAAAATTCAGCGGTTAAGTGCGGATGAAAGAAAGAACAAAAAAAGCTTGTTACAACGATTTGGATTACATGAACATGAAGTTCGAATACCATCGACATTGCAGCGAAAAATTCACGGAGTGTATGTTTCTGAGTATGTGAGTGAATGTTGGATATGTAGAAAACTTACATAAAATATTTCTTTCTGACGTTTTTTTCTGTGATAAAGAATAAGATAGAAAGAGAGAAAAAGAGAGAGTGAATGAGTGAAAGAGTGAGAAAATGAAAGAAAGGAAGAACTCCAACGAAAGAGGATACTAAGGAAACAAAATGAATCCCTTCACAATTTCAATTGCATCGGCGCATTTCTATGCTTTAGTGCTTTAAACGTATATGCATGTACACCAGCTACTGAAATACCCAGACGGGAAAGAAGAAAAAGTTTTTGAGCAAAATAGACAAAAGGGAGAAAGATAAAGAGGAAGAAAGAGGAAGAAAGAGAGAGAGAGACAGAGAGAGAGAGAGAGAGAAAGAGAGAGAGAGAGAGAGAAAGATAGAAAGAGCAAGAGAAAGCAAAGAAGCGACAGTGCTTAGCATATGGAGGAGGTTGAATAACTTCGTAAACGAGACGATTGACAAAAGCCACTCGAATACACTATTAGCAATTCTATGAGAAAATAAAGCTATAAGCTTGTTTGATCGACCACATGTCGTGAAGTCAATAGTTGGCTTTTGCCAAGCTTTTTGCATCAACAGTACGATATCGTATGCTCTTTTTTTTATTATAATAAATAAAAAGCGATAAACCAACTCAAAACAAGATGCTTGATTCAATGTTTTATGGATTCAGTTTCAGTTATAATTTTGCTTATTAGAAATTTTAATTAGTCATTTACCGTATGAAAATGTATGCGAAATGTCATCAATTATTTACACACAATCTTCAACATTTTGAACGATTTGAATGACATTTCCCGTAATGAACATTCCGACACATTTGATTCCAATTTGCAATGAAAATAGAGAAAAGAAAGAAGAAGAATCGTTTTGAAAATTGTTCGACAACACAATTTACGAAAGTTAAAAGAGTTGTTAGCCACTTTTTCTATTTCTGTACTCAATTTGAAAAATTGAAAATGCATTTGTTTCAAAGCTTTAATTTCTAACATTCAAACACTTTTCTCCATCCCCAAAGTCTTTATCAAGTTTTTTTATTTTTATTTTTTTTTTCTTTTTTTTTTTTTAATGGAATACAAACGAAAAACTACCGACATTTTCAATCGGAAAACAAAAGACATGGCCGCAAAATATTTTTCAATTTGATTGTTTGCAGTTACTTTCTATATATAAACAGTTGCAAAAACATAAAACATCAAATTGATGTGCTATTACCGTGTATCCGGGCAGCAGAAGCTGTAAGTGACAATTGATTGAAATTAATAGCAAGCGATTAAATTAATGTTATGGCATCCATACAAGTTTATAAAATTCACGCTGATATATTGTAGCTAATGATATACGCACACGCGCCCATAAAATCATAGAGACACAAGCATATCACAGTCATACAACTTACACAAAAACACAAGCACAAGCACAAGCACAAGCACAAGCACAAATACACACGCATTCAAAACACACCACATTCAGGCAACAATTGCCAATATAAACGTGAATGCACAATGCATTCACCAAGTGGGGTCGATCACATAATTAAACATAGAATGAGATTAGTCTCATTTTTATAATCTCATACGACAATGACCCCACTGACAAAGAGTTTTAGATCAATTACCTTTCTATACTACTGTATACTGAAATTCAACGAACATTTTTGATTTGTTTGAGAATAAAATTTGTCTTTGGATTTTTCAAAATGTTTTCCCCTGGAAATACGTTTGAATTCTGATGGAAAAAAGAAGATAAAAAGATCTATTTAGAAATTACAAAATTGCAACACCCAACACAAGCATTTTGTTAGTAGGGTAAGAAAAAAACAAATTTTTTTTGTTTACGAAATGTTACGATTGTATGTTGAAATCTGTGCTGGTTTGTTGTCCAAATGCCATCGCCAAGAAAGAAATAAGAAATAAACAATCAACACAAATCACTCGAATCAATGATTTTCGATTGATTATAATGGTATTTTTCGTCGTAGCGTCGCCTTATTGTATTCTGTCAGAAAGTATTATGTGTGTATGTGTGTGCAAGAAAGCGGCGCGGTTTTATGGTAAATCAATCAACGTCAATTTGACCCCTTCTTCGATCCTTGATCCAACTACGACCCGCAAATAACAAAGATGATGTGAATATAAAAAAAAAAAAAATGAAAATAAAGCAAAACATTAATTTCGTGCAGTCGAAAAGTGAAAAAAGTTGTAATTTCCGAAAATGAATACCAGTCAAAATGGTAAAACTTGAATTTTTCTTATTTCTTATGTGTTATAGCCTGAATGATGTTTTACAAGCCAAAGCAAAAAGTTCAATTCTTGTGATAATGCAATGTGTGTGTGAAGGCAGAATAGTATATACAGCAGGAAAATGTTGTGAACCATCTTACAACAACCACAATAGAATGTGTGGAAATGCAAGCTTATGTGTGATTAATTGATAGGCTGTTAAGCCCTTAATGTGAAATTAGTTTAACAGCCATAACATAACATAATATCAAGCCCCGTTCATGGTGTTTGCTTTCAATAACACAATCCACCTAAACTCCTCATTCAACGCATTAACCAAGACAAATGCATACGTACACGCACAGACATATCCCCCGCAGTTCATTGGCATTCTCTCTCTGGCTTAAACCAATGATTTATAATTTATAAATGGCTGTGAAAATAGTTGAATTTGTGGAATTTAGATCAACATGAATGTTTACATATTCAATGGATCAAACGATTTCAGGAAACCGTCATCATTATAATTAATCTTTGAATCAATAAATTTGATAACGATTTTCCATTATCGTAGAACAAATATCACAAACACTAAATCAAATTGATTGCAACAAATGTGATAAATATTTATATGATTTTAAACTGAAAAGCAGAAACCTAAATAATCATCGAAAACTTAAATGCAATGGTAAATAATTTTGAAATAAACAGCAAAATTTTCAAATTTAACCGAGCAGAACTGATTTTACAAATTACCGTTTCAACTGTCTATATTTCAAAATTCATTGTTTATTGCTTGAACGTGATCAAAAATGTCCATTTGATATTTGAATATGAAATTCTATATTATTTTTCTGACTGTATTTTTAATGCAAACGAAAAAAAAAAAATTCGATGAACTTATGGTCTCTCTGCCCTTAAAATTAGTTCAATGTTAACCTTATGATGTTAAATTGAAGACCTTTTTGGGGTTTTTTTTTCATTTCATGTGATCTTTTAACCTCACACCTTTTGATGTAATTTTTGCACGAATTAAAAAAGTGTTTTCCCTGTTTTTTTTTCAACTGGAAGAAGCCGCAATCTTCGAAATGATAATGTGTTTTGTAGAGAAAAGAAAATCGGCAATTTTTTGGAATGAAAAAACATTCATCATTTTCACCAAAATGCCAACAGAGTACAAACACAAATGCGTGCTTCGAATCCAACAAAAGTACTTCAAAGACAACGGTACCTTTTCATGAACATGTTTCTTTTCTAAATAAAGATGTTTCATGTGAAATAAACTGAAAAACAACAAGGTTGACGAACTTCAATCTTATGAACTTTAAATCAAATGTCAGACGCAAATTTTCATTTCAAATTCATGATATTTTACGGCATATCACTGTGCAAATGTCTGTGGCAGAAATTTCATTTTAAGTAGTTTCTCTTCCTCTTTTGCTCTCTTTTCTCTTTTTTCCTATTTTGCTCTCTCTCCCTCTCCATCTCCCTCTCTTATGAGAAAACTCTTTGAATTTCATAGACTGACCAAGCTTAGATAAAGAAAAAAATCCATCTTTCAACTTATGGTTACTCAAAATGAAATGTCTTGAATCAGGGTGCTAATAGTATGAAAAAGAAAACTCATGTGGAATCATTTTCAAACTGAAACTAAGGAATTAAAATAAGAAATGTGTAAGAAAAAGAGAAAACTTCCCCCTTTTCACAATGAAACAGGTATCTGAATTTCAGAAGATTTAAAATGACCCATTTCAAAATGGGTCAGAATAAATAAATTCAAAGCTCAAACAAAGGAGATTTCGAATATGTTGAACGCTTCGCTAATATCAAGTATATGCACATATATAATACAATTTCAAATAGTATGGTTTTCTTTTCTTTTTTTGAAATACAAAATAACGCACTGGGAATCTATTATGGGAAAGATTTTATTGTTTATTGTTTTGTTTCTCTTGTTTTCTTTTTTATATTTCTTGCATGTTCATTTCCGTCAGATTGCCGAGAATCATGTGGGCGGACATCATTGTGTATGGAGTTTTTGTATGCTAAAAAATGAAAATGAAAATGTGGCCATGGGCATAACTTTAACTGCTATCGAAAATCGATCCGCAAAAGAGAATCAAAGCAAAGAGAATGGAAGGGAAAGAAGAAAAAACAATCAGCAATAATAACATCGAGACAACGATGGCAAGTGCAACGAATGTGCTCTTAATGGATGGGCCACTACATGGAACGGAACAATGCAATATATTTCCACATACATGCAATGAGCGTAAGTAATTTTCCCATTCTTATGTGATTCTTCATTCATTTTGGAAAACCAAAAAAAAAAAAAAAAAAAAAAAAAGAAAACACACGCGAATCAACCAAAAACCACTCTCTCGTTTAATTGAAACATAAACATTACAACTTAACCATTTCCAATGGCAATGAAATGAAATGTTGGTTCATTTGATAATAACAACAACAACTACAACACTGCACAATTCGTATCATTTTAATGAACGAGAATAAAAAACCAAACAAAAATTAGACCAACAGAACTAATCTAATTCAATGAATGGAAGAATTATTATTTCAACTGATTTGAAAAAATAATTCAAAAAATAAAGCAATGTTCATGCCAAGACAGTGATTATCTTGGGATAAAAATACAATCACCCAAAACAAAAAAGAGTTCGAACCAGTTTGGAAAGCTTTTTCGATAAGCTTCTTATGTTATATATTAATCAAGAAAATTAATGTTGGCAGAAAATTCTGAAATTCAGTTTTAGAAAATAATTCGTGCAATGAGCACATGCAAACCAAACCAAACCAAACAAAACAAAACCAACGAAACAAACATGATATAATCAAATTGTGATTGTGTCATATGTCTAGTTGGCCATATTTTCTGCATTCATCTAGCATTCAAGCAGTTTCCTTGTCTGAATTGAATTCATTCTTTTATGCTGAATGCTACAAAACAGCAACGTGTATTTGTCATCAAAAAGCGATTGAACACAGTTACCAAAGCTGTTTCGTATTGTATATTGTATGTATATTGTATTGTTTTGTATGTTTCAAGTCATGCTCAGGAGAAGCGGTTTTGGTTTTGTGGATATCGGAGAGACAGAGAGAGGGAAAGAGAGATAGAGAAAGAGAGATAGATAGATAGAGTAAAGCAACCGATTTTTCTATATCGGTTTTTAGTGCAAACATTAAAATTGAATTGAATTGCATTGAATTGTCTCGATCGAATAAGAAGAAGAAGAAGACAAATTTTCTACATACAAACAAATTCTTATCACGAAACTAGGCGCACGTTTGCAAATGTTTGTTATGTTGCATAAGGCATTTTCAAAAGCTCAAAGTAAACAATGGACATTTGCACTCTTCTTCAACTTGAGAATCCAACATTTATATGCATAAATTATTATTGATGTTGTTAAAAAGCTAAATTTAACGCTGTGTGCTGCCATTTTAACATAATGAACAACGTCTGTATAGTGTGTACACGCAATTTAACTTAGGTTGAGCACACAAACACATTCGAACACTCGTACACATAGACAAAATGCCCTCCTTCTGGTCGTTGTCTGTCTTGAATAATTAATTTTCAACAACACAAAAATTGTTACCATTTTACATTCAAAATGACAAAATCTGACGCACTTGCATTTGCAGCCCGGCGCCCGCTCCTCTCCTTAAAATGCAATATATTCGTATTACAACTTGAAATAAATCTTCTGCAGAAAATTTCAATATTATGCATTCACATACACACAAACTCTATCTATCTATCTATCTATCTATCTATAAAAATATGTGTAGAATGAGGGTGAGAGAGATGCGCTCACAATTTATCCACAGATTGAAAGCACATTGCACACGCAATAGCATAAATACAAGTGCACATATGCGGCCCAAAAGCGAGAAATCATTTCCAGAGATGTGTAAAACTAAGATTATATTTGTCAGGTCGTTTCAAATTTAAATGAATAGCGGCACGTAGAAACATATTAAGCCTATAAATATGAGCGTCATCATGTTTCCATCTGCTCGCTATATATCTCATTCTAATCAAAAACTTCTCTCTCTCTCTCTCTCTCTCTCTCTCTCTCTCTCTCTGTCTTTCTCTCTTCTGCCTGCATGCTGTCTGCCACATTTATAAGAGAGCAAGCGAGAGAGAGAGGGAGAGAGAGAGAGAGGCAAGAGATTGCGAAAACGAGAAAAAAACGAAAAAAATTCAATAGCCAAAAATGTCTTTTTCGACGTATTGGAATGGTCACGCACAGAAACGCCTTTCAAACTTTTGACTCGATTCACTTTGGCAAACGATGACGAACTATGGGTGAAGTGATGCTCAGTCGGTTTTATGAATGTTTCTTGGTTAAGAAGTTTTCATGGAAATTGGCAAAGCACCCGTGATTCACTTTGATATGATGTGAAATGGGATGGTCCATCGCCTCATCGTATCGACGCAAGCAAAATTTGCAACACAACAATATTTCGGAAAATAAAGTTGTTTGCATCAATTACCATGTCTTTTGCCTTAGCGAATTTTATATGAAATTGTAAAATGCCTATGAAAGTTGTATATTGGCTTTTTAAACAATTCGGCATACATTTTTTGGTATGACACGGTATTAAATGTCCGAAAAATTTATCACCTTCAACGTCTTCAACTTCATTTTTGGAAGAAATACACAAACCAAATAGACTTTAAAACTCACAAACATGGCCAAGTGTTATCACTTTGAATTTGTTTCATTTGAAGCAGTTTGATTCTCAATGATTTGAAAAATTTTCTCTCGATAAAAACGAAAAGTTTTTCGAAGTAATACTTGGGATCATGAATTTCATTTAAAATGAAAAACAAAAAAAAATATGAACGAATATCAAACATTCCAAACTGTATGCAATTACAAAAGGGCATTCTCTTCTTTATGCTGTTTCTCTCGCGCTACAGAGCAAGTTTACGTTTTATTCCTCGATTAGTGTTCAACAACAAGCGAAAAAAAACGAAATATTTGTAATTAGAAAATGAGCTTTAAATAAAAATGAAAATAAAATCAAATTGCTGAAATTCAGTGAATTATTTTTTTGCTTTAAAATTGTTCGTTGTTTTTTATACGACATATTTTTGCAACACATTTTGTCTTGTGATAATTATGAGCATTTTGAATCCTTGCACATTTTACCATTTCAATGCAATATCATGGTTTTTTTTATTCTTGGATGCTCTGTCAAACTGTAATAGATTTTCGAGTTATTCATCAAAAAAAAAAGGAAACAAAATGGAAACGAAAAAAAAAAATAACAAAAACAACTGCCATGGAATTTCAAAGAAGCGAAATAAATCTTTGGTGAAAATTCAAAGAAAAATGATCCTTGTTAATGTGAAATTCGGAAAAAAAAAGTGAAACCATGTTCCACGAACGTTTTCAGCCACTGACAAACAGCTAAAGAATGAAAAAAACGAAATCAAACAAAAAAAATATATACAAAATTGACGCAGTGTAATGCTGTTTCAAGCACTCGAAAATTTTGAGATGAACGCGAAAGCATAAAATCGAGAGTGTGTGTTGTCAAAAGGGAAAATGAAACTGAAGAAAAGCATGAAATATGAACGGATGGAAGTGCGGTCGATGGGGACAATGAAAAAGCAGCAATCAAAAATGAAACAGCGAAGCATTTTTGAAAGAAAAAAAGCGAAGAAGAATAAAATTAAAAAAAAGTTACACACAAGCAACCGCACACGAACAAAGCACACTACATCGATTTTCGGCAGCGCGATATTTTTCTGTCGATGAATTTTCATTGTAATCCTTTTTTGCACGTAGACATCATCAACATCATCAACATTATGCATCACATGGTTCAGAATCTGAACTTCAGATAGAAAGAAAGAGAGAGAGAGAGAGAAAACAATTGTTCTCCGATCAAATTCTAAACTCATGGATTTCGATGAAATGAATATCATAAGCTATGACATTTTGATACGCTAGCACAGCGATCGAATCACTTGAAATGTTTTGCGTCAAAAAAAAAAAAAAATGCTTTACATTTCATCAGTGTGACAACAAATGTTTTAGAAATAGTTCGCTTGTTAACCATTTCATTGAACACAGCTGTTCACAATGAGTAGAAGAGAAAGAGAGAGAGATAGAAAGAGGAAGAGAAAGAGAGCGATAAACTGAGAAGAAGTAGTAGAAGAAGAAAAAACCACTTCCGTTTTCATTGTTCGAAACTTTGTTTTCATTGACTTTTATCCATTTTATGCTGTTTCTTAGTCATAATTGTGCTTAACTGATGAATTTAATTCAATTCCATCTATTTTTGTTCGAGGCGTCGCCCAAATGAAGTATAAATTAATCCAGGCGATGGTTGCCACTTCTCAAAACTCGGTCTTTCTCTTTTCTCTATCTCCCTCTTTCTCAATGTCCCTCTTTTTCTGTTTCTTTCTCTCATTCTCTCTCTCTCTCTCTCTCTCGCTCTCTCTCTCTCTCTCTCTCTCTCTCTCTCTCTGTGTGTGTGTGTGTCTAAAGTGCAGCACATTTCGAAAGTTTGATTAAAAGCATAAATGACATAAATCGTAGTTTGTCGAATATTTAAAGTGCGCCTCAGTGTGAAATCTAAGCAATAAAATGAAATGATTTGTTCCATTATTCTTCATTATTCAATTTTGAAAATTTTACCAAGGCATACATTTCAATTGTTGTTGTTGAAATTTAATGTGAATCATATTGTGAACACACACATATATATAATATTGAATATATATAGAAATATTTCTCAGCAACAATTTAGTTCGATACAAAATATTTTTCTGCTGATATGCTGTCAAAATTTTTTGAGACTGGCCTTTGCATCGAATATTGTTTAAAAGCTGGAAAATAATTCCATCTTTAAATGAATATTCATCGTAATAATCGCATAAAATTATATAGTTATCTTGAATCTATTAACAAACCCCCAAAACACCAAGATTTGCTACATGAATTTTGGGCCTCACACAATTGATGTGTATCTTTGTGCGCGGCGCTGAAGCATCGACACGAGGAACTGTTGGGTTCTTTTTTTATTTGTAAGTGAAGGGTGTACTTTATCGGACAACGTGAATGGCAAATTATGTTTTAGTCATGTTTCACGTCATGTCGAATGAAGATTTTATTTTGTAATATTTTTCTCTTGTGCATTCCGGGTCTTTTTCCCCGTCATTGTTCCCATTTTCCGTTCGTCATTGTCATAGCGAAATTATTTTGTAGCCATTAAATACACATTAGGTGAACAGATTTTTGGAATGTTCCCTAAAAGGTAGGGAAATGACAAAAACAAGTGAGTAAAAAAGATAGAAATAGAGAGAGAAACAAAGAGAAAAAGAGAAAGAGGGCGAAATATACAAGAAGATGAGAGGACAGGAGAGAGGGGGAGAAAAATGGAAAAAAGAGAACGATATTACGATTTAAACATAAAAAACACGAGAGAGAGAGAGAGAGAGATAGAGAGAGAGAGAGAAAAAAAACACGGGAGATAACATGACTTTTAGCAAGAGTTGACATCATAGAAAAATGAACTCGCACAACGAATAAAAATGAATTACATAAACATTGATGGTGAACGATACTGAGGCCCAAAACCTTAATAGAGTGATGAATGGTGAGAGAATAATCGAAAATTCCATTGCCACAACAAATTCAGTTTGTACTTTTACTTACTTTTATCATCGCTAATTCTCACTCTATTTTTCTGTTTCTCTCTCTCTCTCTCTCACACACTCTTTGATAACCAACGGGCACACTTATTCATCGCAGTGTTAATGATAACGATGATAGTGATATTTGTGCATGTTGCAACGACAAGATTGCAAATTATGTTTGCCATGCTGTAAACATCATTGAAATATCCTTTCGTCAAAAGTGTGTTTCGTTACCAACGATATAAGCTCAACTATAGTAAATCATTATTTCTAATTACATGCGATTGTAATGCAGTTTATTTATTAAGTTTAATTGCAACGCTCGACACATTTTCACGCTAACATCAATTTAATTTATTGAAAACTTTCAAAATGCTCTTCCACATTCCGTGTGAACTTTTTTCCGGTTCAACCAATTCATAAATAAAATTGTGCTTTGCAAGTTTGTTTTTTTTTCCATTAAGTGGATTTGGTTCTATATTTTTCGAGTACTGAATACCAAATTAATTATTATCATAGCCATTCCTCATTCATTTTCACTTTCTCTCTCTTCTTCTCTCTCTCTCTCTCTCTCTCTCTCTCTCTCTCTCTCTCTCTCTCGCTCTCTCTCTCTCTCTCTCTCTCTATTCGTTTTTCCTCAGTTTATATAAGACTTATTGCAATAAGAGATTATGTGTTCAATTCTCTGCTCAATCGATATGAATATGATTTGGGACTTTATTCATTTTAGATCGTTTATTCCTCCATGAATTATATGATGAGTGAATAAATTATCTCAATGAACATGATCTTAATAAAATATGTATCAATGTATCAAATCTCAATGTATCTATTTCAAATGGGGCTGCATTGCAACGATTAGAAACATTTGATCAGATTTACTATTCAAAGTAAAGCTCTTAATTCACTGGCTGTAGAGTGTAGAATGAAAAAAACACTCTCACACACAATTCATATTTATTCATCCCATCATGAAATCATTACGCATTTTCAACCATTTTCTTGCGTTATTGCGGAGGTGAACACACTTTCAAACGGAGAATGTCAGACATAAGAGAGAGAGAGAGAGAGAGAGAGAGAGAGAGAGAGAGAGAGAGAGAGAGAGAGAGAGAGATAGAACAAAATAGAGAGAAAGAAAGGAAGCAGGAGTGAACGTCAAACACGATGTTTAAGATGACTTAAACACAGAAATACCGAATGAAATGAACGAAAAAGAGAAACTTTTACTGATAAGTATAATGATGAATCATGATGATCCTTGCTTTTATATGATTAAGTGATGCAAACATCATAATAACTATATTTAGGATATGCACGTGCAGAGAGTGTGAATGAAAAAAGGTCTATGCCTTTCAATTCCATTGAAGTGGGTCGCGCCCGCGAAAACTTGAGATAGAAACATATACATAATACTGGCTTTATATTTGCGTTGAAAATGCAATATGAATTGAGAGATATAAAGGAGGATTTTCAATCAGCGAAAAAAAAAATTCCATTGAAATGTAGAAAGCGTTTCACTTGAACTAAAAACAAAAACTTACATGGTTTAAACAATGACGCCGGGAAAAGATGATTGACCAACAACAACTTTTGAACTCCATTTATTTAAATAGTTGACAAAACAATTTCGGTCAAAAGTGTTCGTAAATTATGAATTATATTCAAGACAACACAATTGCTATTTTTGAATTTGCAAAATTGCCAAAATAACTTTTTGAATGTCTCAATAACAAAGATAGACGACAACGACATCCAACAATTCTTTGTGATATAGAGCACAATGCTTCTTAACGAGTTGAGTTTTATGTATAGATGAGTAATTTTTGTCGGGCCTTTAATTTATCTATGCACTGATACACCCCATTAATATAAAGCAATGAAAAGAAGAGTAAAAAAAATAAAATAGAAATCAGCGCGTACAATGAAACAGTGTGAATGGATCCGATGTTGTTGTTGTTTCTCTCTCTCTCTCTCTCCCTTCCTCCCTCTCTCTCTCTCTCTTGCTTTACTTTGTTCGCTTTATTTCCATTCATCCAAGTCTTGCGGTAGAATAACGAAAAAGGGCGTAAATGAAAGTGGTCATTTTTCGCCCTTTCTTTTGGATAGGAAAAGTGTCAAAATAATCCGACTGCGACTTCAAAAGATTTTCATTATGAAATTTCACATCGAAACTTGTTCTCATTCTATATGCAATCGTCCTAAAATATTTTCATTGAACAGAATAATATTTTAGAGCGGGGAGAAGAAGGCAGAAACCACACTGAAAAGAAATTTGAGGTTAAATGTATATAATTTATACATATTCAAAAAAAAATATGAATTTTTTTCTGTTCTTTTCTTTGAAAACTAAAAGCAAATGCTTAACGCGATCAACAATCACAATCTGTTACTGGAGATTTTGAGGTTCTTTTTTTTGAAATTGTGCTTTTTATTGCGCTCACTAATTCTCTCTTAGCGCCTTCTCTTTTCATCATGCGTCTCTGACTCTCTTTCTTTATATTTCTCGCCTTACCCTTTCTTTCTCTTTCTTCTCTTTTCAACTAATTTTTCTTCATAAACTTCGATATTGTTCTCTTCCATTCAAATTATTCCTGGCACTCGTCCGAGCATATAGAAAAAGTGGTCCGAACCGAATAAGAGAAGGACAAATATAACTAGATTCATTCAATATTAAGTCTGTATCCAACGTGTCTCGAGTTATCAACAACCATTCAACAATTTTCTTCATCAGTTTTTCCTATTCTTGTTTATTTTCCGCATTTCTTCTCTCTCTCTCTCTCTCTCTCTCTCTCTCTCTCTCCTTATTGCTTCGTTACATTTCATTTCTAGTGTCTATTCGCATAAAACCTTGTTGATATTGTGGTATTCTACGCTTGGTTGAGAAAAAAAAACAACCCAGGCTACCGCACAGTAGTGCGTATGAAATCTTAGAATGAAAGAAAAAATAAAAAAACGAATGGTAGAGATTTCTTGAAAAAACGAATTTGACATAATATTGCATTGTTGGAAAAAAGAAAAAACATGTAAAAAAGATTAAGAAAAATGACAATAACAAAATTTATGCTTTTCATCTTGAAAAAGAAATTCACACTTTGGCTGCTTGATGTTTTCAAGACAAACTGGAATATTTGATAAAAATGAATTTTAACAAGATTTCTACATGAATCGCAGAAAAAAACATAAATAAACAACTCAACGAACCCAGACGCAGAACAATTTGAGTAGCGTCACATTCAGACATAGTTCTTCATCTTGTTCATCATCATCTCTCTATTTGTTTCATTTTTCAATATATCATACTGAGATCATGCACACAGTATGTAGAACAATTTGGGTTACTGTATAGATATACTACTTTTTTCATTCTATGTATATAAATCATAATGGAATGCAAACTTAATTTTTTTTTCTTCTTCTTTTCGTAGTGCGTTTACTTTTTGTGTGTTAGAAGAAAATGTTTTTCAGGATTCAGGATCATTGACGGTAGTAGCATATTACAAATTATGAAAATGTACGAAGCGAACAAAAAAAGTAAAACAAATCAACATTCCAGAAGCTTTCAAAAATGAAGTGCATTCCTTACAGCAAAATTTGGTTCGACGATAGAAAATGTATGAACAAGATGAAAAAGAATGAATGAATGAACGAGAACCTACGGGGTGAGAAATAGCAAAGGAAACAAAGGGCTGGTGGACAAAAAAATAAAAAGAAATAAAAGCATCTCGTTTCCAACACCGTCAAGTTATGCAAAAATTTCATATTGAATGGATCACTTGATGTTAGTCATCAAAATATCAAGTTTCATGCCATAAGAAATTTGGAATTTTTAGCGCATGCGAAAACGCATACACAAATAATTCATTAATCGATTTTCCCCAAAATTGTTTAATGAAATATCGAAAAGTGATAGAAATGAAGCATTACAGCTCTTCGCTTGCTTAAATTGCGATTAAAAAAAAGAGAATCGATTTTCCATCAGCGAAAACAAATCGTTCTAAAGTGTGGATTAATGCAAAATGGGAATTTCATTCAGTTTTCGAGTTCCCTTTCTGCTCTCTCTCTCTCTCTCTCTCTCTCTCTCTTCTCTCGCTTCACTTTGCACTCTAAATTGAAAATCACTACAACTTAACAAATTATTTTCCATTTGGTAGTGCTTTAATTTGTGAACCTCTTAATTTCTGAAATTCATATAGTTGCCGCTTTAATTCTTGTGATTAGATGAACTTTGGCGTTATTTCGTGCTTCTGATTGGTTTGATTCAATAAATTTGCGCTCGTATGATGTGTATGTACATGTACATAGTACAGTGATTTCGAGGAGTTTTTCGATGGGTTTTGTTGCATTGGCAAGAGAGTTTAAATTGTAATGATATTCAATTTGGATTGAATTACACATAACAAATCAACAGTAATAACAGGCCCGAACTGTTTCTCTATATTGTTTTTGGCAAACTTCATTCTTCTTCTTCTTCTTCATCTTCATTGTTAGCATAAATGTATCGATTCAATTGTGTAAACCCGACAATTTTTTCGTGGCGGTTGCGACCAATCGCTTTGCCAAAAAAAAAAGAAATAAGAACACAAAATCCATTTACAGTGAATAATCAAACATCTCAAAGAATTAAATTGAAATCAGAGACAATTGGTTGGAATTAATTGCGAATATTCATTCGTAAATTAACTTGAACATTTTCGTCCATCTACTGAACACGAAGACCGATCTTTTAAAATCAACATTTCCTTAAGATTTTATTTAATATTTCTTTACCTTTTTGTCTGATTGTAAAAATGTACGGTGAAGTATGACAAAGATGTTATACACTGTTTTGAAATTGCATTTGAAAATAAAAAAAGGATGCTTTGCCAAATTAAAAAAATTTCTACGCTCATACGTACACATACAAGTGCGGACCGAAAATTATTAACGATTTGTATTTTTCAGTGAAATCCCATGTGCTGGCAATTTTGGCATTCCTTCTCACATAACCATAGACATGAATTAAAACGATAAGACCGAATACACAAGCAGACTTGACTTAATGCAAATGAATTCGAGCCAAAATGGTAATAATAATAAATTGAATGAAAACGGAACGTTAATTAGTGAAAATGCGATCCGAAATCGCCAAATGTGAAAAACGTGCACCTTCTTTGAAACTAGTAAGTTGTTTTTTGTCATGAAGCAAACATTAGTTTCAAGACATCTTGGCATTTTTACGTGAAAAACGATATATTTTATGCAATATTGCGTTTAAAATGTTTTGATAAGATTGTTTTCAGTTTTGAAGAAGTAAAACTTTATTTTTCTCAATTGCCTGTTGACCTGTGTCCAAGTTCATTTGTTTTCAAATTGATAAAAGAGTTGAAAATTCATTTGCAAATAGAACTTTAAGCAATTTTCTAGTCTTTGTAAAGTATGCATAAAAGAAGTACAAATTACACAAATAAATATAAACTTTTGAAACTGAAGTTCTTTGCTCAACGACATAGAAACTACGCATAAGTGTCAATATTTTCACAATGTTTAAAATTCTCTCTTTCCCTCTCTTTCTCAATTTCAAGCAAAATTTCTACTTAAATGTTAAATTTGATTAAATTAGTTGATTTGTGTTTAAATGGTGTTTTGTAAATCCAACAAATAAATCTGATAAATAATAAAATTACTTTTGCTACTGTTTGTTATTCAGTTGGGATATTTTGCAGTTCAATTAAAAAAAACAAACATTCTCACGAATATATTTTCGGAACGTCGGTATCAATGAGTGTATATTATGTATAAATTAATATATTCGATTCGTTACATTATGCAAATTTTGACATTTGACTTTGTTCTCACACATGATGAAGGATATGTGTGGAGAGAGAGTGAGAGAGCGAGAAAGGGGGGGGGGGGGAGTGAGTAGTAAAAAACACATTATTTTGGCAACACTTGCAATCAATGCAGTTTTAATAACGAGCTTGTGCACGGTTAATCATATAATTTCTGATAATCCCAGATGTGAACTTGAATTGTGTCGGTTCATTTTATTGCATTTAATAAATAAATTATTTATAGCATTT
This sequence comes from Resseliella maxima, assembly GCA_029041755.1. Lineage (NCBI taxonomy): Eukaryota > Metazoa > Arthropoda > Insecta > Diptera > Cecidomyiidae > Resseliella > Resseliella maxima. The sequence continues at coordinate 179,016 of JAQOWM010000165.1, forward strand.
CGCTGAATTTATATAAGCAAAGATAGTTTGGAGTGTCAATGAACCATTTGCTATTTTGGTTTGGTTTAAGTAATTAATTAAATGAATTAGAGAAATGTAATTAAATTTAAACATTTTAACACTGATCTACAAACTATTAGATTTTTCGATTGACATTTGCTATAATATTTTCCACAAAACGTCCATACTCGTCTATGCGTAATAAATTATTCGACAAAGAAATAATTGAACTTTTTTCACTTGCGGTTCATTTTACGTTTATTTTCACATTGTAATACTTTTTTCCAAGTTAAAAAACCGTTCTCATTTGAAATTAAATGAGTTGAAAATGTTTGGTTAGGGTAGCGACAACCAGTGACATTTGACTTGAGTTCACCGGTAAAACGCGCACGGTTACCTTGGAATACATAAAATGTCAAAACATTGAAACGAATTATTATTGGATTAGATTTTTAGGTAGGCGCGCCTTGGGGGAGTGAACTAATAATACACTCAAAACACACATTTCGACCTCATTAATTTCGATTACGTTGCTCGATTACGTTCATTTTCATAATGCAAATAGCGGCAATAGTAGCTTATGGTCATTGATTTTCAAAACGATCAATTTGAAAATAAATGAAAGTTTAAACAGCAGAAACAAGAAAAAAAAGTATTAAACGAAAGAATAATATCGATTGAAACTTTGTAGAAGAGTTTCAATATGGTTTTATTGTTGTTGTTTTAAATCAAATGGCCTGAATGTCCATAATGTTGACTCAATAAGCAACATTTTAAAATCCATTTCCCGTTTTCGATAATAAACACAATTTCGCTCTGTAATTTTCGTTTTTATTTTAATTTTTTTTTCTTCCTTCCTTTCATTCTTTTCATCCTAGGGGCTTCTTGCAAAATGTCTACAAATAGAATATTTGTACATACCGATAATAAACAACGATTTTTGATTGTTTGTCACGCTTATGAAAGAATATGGAGAATATGGCGTGAATAAAATGAATATATTTGTCTAATGATTTGACGCCAGATTTTTTATTTTCAAAAATCGTCAAATTGTCAAATTTGAAATATCATAGAAAATTTAGCATTTTGATTCATACGGATGTGAAATTTGAAAAAAAAAACAATTTCAACTACCAAAAAGTCCAGCATTTATTGTAATCAATATTTTTTTCCAAATTGGCAACCGTAATATTATATATTTAATGAAATAAAATAAATATATTTAACATAACCTCACTTTTATGTAACAAGTATTGTGTGACGAATTGAGTGTTACCATCATTAAATATTGTTTTTATTTATACATTTACGGCATAAATGTGAGGTTATGATTATCATATTTAATGTTAATTGATAAAATATATAAGGTTTTGGATGACAAATTGAGAACAAATGTTGATTATGATAAATTTTGGAATTTTTTGTACTTGAAATTATATTTTTTTTTTCTCGAATTCCACTTCCACGAAGATCGAAATATAAAATGTAAAATGCTCAATTGAACCATTGAATTGTACGAAAATGCATGCATATTGACGTAATAGTTGAATATTGTGTTGTTGTTGAGAATATTACAAAATAACATGAATAAAGAAAATTTTCAAAAAAAAAATACTGTTTTTTCAGAATTTTTTGATTGTTGAATTCCCCTAGTTTTCATCCATTTCATCCATCGATAAATGCATTTTTTAAGTGGCAATTTCGAATTTTGTGGCAATAACGATATGGACAATAGTTAGTTATTTTATCATCATCGTCATCATTTCATTAACTTTTCCCAAAAAGATTTCGAATTCCATTAACCGTTTGAGATATTGCGTATTGTGCATATGCATTTGTCGAGACATATTGTGTGAGCAACATAACAAAAATGCAATTTCACTCATAGTTTCATATGAGAATTTGCAGTGACATTTGTGCGAATTGAAATCAACCAAATTATACTGGAGAGGGCAAAGACACAATAAAATCAACAGAGCATTGTGCACAATCCACATCAATGCAATGGCTCAATAGTTGTTAATCATCCAATGTTATATTGCAAATAGGAATATTGCACTCACTCCCTTTTTCCCTCGTTCTCTATCCTTCTCTCAGTCTCTCTCTTTCTCTCTTTCTCTTTCTTGATCTCTCATGTTCGCTTTTTCTCTCGATCTCTCTCGGTCTCTGTCTCTGAACGTAAAAATATTTCACAATATCATAATACACCTGATTCACGACTATTTAATACGAAAACTTTCGAATGCAGACATTGTGAGTAAAATATGAACTGGCATTTTCTGCCGAATTGTTTGCTTTAAACAACGAAATATTTATTAAGTATATATTCGTATTTGTTTGTTTCACATTCCACAATTTCTCTCCATTTTCCAACAAACAAATACCGAAAATGGTAGAAACCAGTGTGAGAGACATTTCCAAACCATGCGAATAAGTACGGGATTGAAATGAGAATTTTACCGAATAAAAAAAATCAACAACTAAAACAATAAATCGTTATGAGCAAATTTTGTGAAACTGTGTGTGTGCGTGTGTATGTGTGAGAGAAAACTAAATCGTCCCGGCATACTGGTATGGAATGTTGAAATAATCAGGACACAATGTCTTTGAAGTCGATCAATGTATCCTTGATTTTTTCCTATTCCTTTCGTTTCGCTTTCTCTCTCTCTTCCTCCCCCTTTCTCTTTTCCCCACTTTTCGAAACTATAAAATGAAACAAGTTTACGATTGTATGCATTTTGGAATATATCCACCATGTATGAACATAATTTCATCTATTAAAAACTATTCTTTAATCGAAACAACTTGGTTTTGCAACTTGCCCAACAAAATTTATAGTGATAGTTATCCTAAGTGCTATGAACTTCATTGCTTGTGTCTCTCAGAGGGAAAGAAAGAGGTGGATACATTCCAAAATGAGAAAGGGAGACAAAGAGAGAGAGAGAGAGAGAGAAAGTGAAAGAGAGAGAGTGAAAGAGAGAGAGAGAGAGTGAGAGTGAAAGAGAGAGTGAAAGAGAGTGAAAGAGAGAGTGGGGCGGAATATGTAAAAAGTATTGAGAAAATGATTTGTTGAAAATAAATGGCAAGAGTCTGGAGGAAATGGCAACGAATGAGAGCGGAGGTGACATTCATTATTCATTTATTGGTTGTTCGCGTTTGGCGTTGTTATATATTTTCTATTTATTCTTATTTGTCCATCTTTTTTATTCGGAAAGGAATAATTTCTTGTTATTTCAAGTTTTCGTTTATCGCCAATAGAATGCCAACTGATAACTGTAGTATGCATGGCTTGAGGCAAAGGTATAATAATACATTACAAGTTTAATAAATTTTTTCGGCAAAGTTTTTATTCAATGCACATTATACATTTGCAAACATAATGCAAAAAATTGCATTGAATTGTTGTTGTTTTTGTCTATCTTTTCATTTTGATCTTTCGTTTTTTCCAAATCAATAATTCTATTTTTCAATCAGAGAGACAGAAGAACAGGCAAAAAAGAAAAAGAAACGATATTTGCGAAATAATACATGACATAGAAAACAAACTACTAAGTAAGCCGATTGACTCATTTGATTCCCTTTTGGAATACAGTTGAAAAATGTTGAGCGAGAAAGCAAAAATGAAGGAAAAAAGAAAGAAAAAAAAAGAAAAGAAAAGAAAAGAAGAAGAAATGTGTGAGACGAATGAAGTAATACAAAAAGCCGAACCAGCATGCGATTCATTAACTCATTTATGCCACTTTTTGTTGTTGTTGCTGTTGGTTGTGTCCTCGTTCGATGTGTGTGTGTGTGTTTGTTTTTTTTTTATTTATTTTATATTGTGTGCAGCGAAAAGTGAGCTATCCTTGTTGCACTCATTTAACATAATACGTTGATGGTAGTCGTTCATGGGTCGTGCATGGCAAAACGACAAATGTATTGTAATTTCAAAAATGACGATCTCAATGGTTCTTAAGCATTTGAGAATTGTACAAAATAAATGTGCAAACGAGAGTGTGATGAAGAGCAATAGAGAGAGAGAAAGAGAGGGAAATAATACTTAGAGACTGAGAGAAAGAGAATGAGAGAGGTCCCTATTTAGCTGCCATCGAACGAGAGAAGAGATTTTGGTTCATTCGATTGTTGCCACAAACTAAGTTCAGTATACACACGTTGCTCGAATGGTTCCATTGCACACAATACTTTGTGGTGGTTTATTCGCTCTCACATACACACAACAAAAGGCCATTCATTATACAATTTTAGCGACGATTCTCTCTCTCTCTCTCTCTCTCTCTCCCTCTTTCTCTCTCTCTATCCCTCTATTCCGCTTTTCGCTCTATTCGTCGCATTACACATCTCTCAGTTGGTTCGTTGTTTCGAAGCGCAATAACACCACACTTTGCCTAGCCTGCTAAATGGGCGAAGAGGGAAAGAAAGATCGAACGAACAAACGAAAAAAACTGCAACAACAACACCCGTAGCACAGAACGAATGACGGAAAAACGACCGAGAACACTATGGTTCTCGCTTTTACTATGTGTGGTGTATGTGTATTTGAGCCAAATGCCACTCTCATGTTGTGTATAGCTGCCGTCACTATTGCTATTGCTGTTGTTGCTTTTTTCTGTTCCTTTTTTTATTTTTTTTTTTTTAATTTTTTTTTTTTTTTTTTTTTTTGCTTTTTGCTATGAAACGTGAAAATACATTCGCATCACACAACTAAAAACGAAAATGATTGTCGTATGGAATCCGGCAGTGTGCCGAATATATATGCTCGCTCGTTTCGTTTTATATTTCTTGTTTGTATGCGTTTGTGAATATGATCTATACCGTTGTCGTCGTCATCGTCGTCGTCTTTCACTCACGGCTTTGATTTTGTTTGCTCCGGTTCGTCATTCGGTTTTGTGATTTAGAACGTAGCATACGTCGATTTCGGAATTGTTGTTTCTAATTTTTTTTTTTTTTGCTCCTGTCTTTTTGTTTTTCATTTACAATTATTGTTGTTGCTGCTGGTTGGTGAAAACGATTTTTCCGAATCGTTAGTTTGAATTTTTTTTGCCTTCTTCAGTTTGTTGCCTCTCGAAATAAGTCAATTTTTGTGGAAACTGTTCGAACTTTTTTTTTTCTTTTTCTTGCTGACCATCGCTAGTGTTAAATATATTTAAAATAAAATAAAATTAAAAGAGATAAATAGAAATTCTATTTAGAAAAAACAGAAAGAAATGTAACATAAAATAAAATAAATTAATAAGCTTCCTTGTTCAAATGAAATATAAATTGATGTAATTTGCGGAATATTTTTTGGCCGGGCTAACCGGCGTACATATACAAACTCAATTTAAGCCAAATAACGGGAAGAACAAGAAAGAGAGAAGCAAATTTGCTTAAAATTACACAAGTTGAGATTCAAAAAAAAAAGAACGGGAAACATTGAGACTGACATCGAATTTGGTTGAATTTTTGATACACACATTTTATGCAGCACATGATCGGGTGAGAATTCATAATAAAGAAAACAAACCGCTCATCGGAATGAGCATAAACAGTGACAATATTCCGTTTATTCTGTTCTATAAAGAATATTACCAATGAAAAAGTTCCGTTGATTTTTTTCCCTTTGCCAATTTGAAAAAGAAACGAAAACTTCAATCAGAGAAAAAGAAGAAAAAAAATATGTTGTTTGACGCGAGCAGAATTGTTGAGTGTTTTCCATTTTTTTTTTTTCTAGTTCGCAATTCCTTTTTGCCAATGGACGTCATTCATTCATCTTTTCTTGTTGTTTTTTTTTTTTCTGTTGTTTCGCTTTCTTTTCGCAAAAATATACAAATTCTATTCTTGGCACAGGCCAAAAAGTCAACTGAATCTCAAATTCATTTTCGTAAATCAAGTGTTGAGATGGCAATTTGGCTATAGTTATTAACACATTTGTTCATTACATGTTTTTCATGATAATCTTTTGCAGTACTCATATAATACCCGAACAAATTGTGCACAGCATAAATGTACCGAGACAGTATGCTATATAAATTCATCGAATTATAGATGTCACACAGACACACGCGCGCGTGCGATTCCATATACAACGAATGGAATTCTTTTGCAGCAAAATGTAATAATTGTTAAAAACAATGAAAGGAAGTTTAATAAGATACCCAAAGCAAATTGTTTGTGCACAACAAACACACACACAAACACACATGCAAACGGGCTCGCTCGGTCGCGCGCGCTATCAATTATTTCTAACTATTTCATTTTGATATTTCACTCTTGCTATTGTCTGGCTATTCTGTTCATTTTATAATCACCAGAGATAACAGTTTATAGCCTGTAATATGAACGAAACAAAGTGAGCGCACACTTAGAGATGAACAAAGACGAGAGTGATAGAGAGTGAGTTTGTGGAACAACGAGAGAATAACGAAAATGAAACAACAGCGAATCTAACGGAATTAGGTGCTAAACGATTTAATGGATGTGTAACAGTCTTTTTGTATGGCCGTGAACAGCGAATCCATTTCAATAGTTTATTTTTCACTCTATCTCTGTTGTTCCTTCATTTGTTTGTTTGTTCATTCGATCGTTCGTTTGTCGACAGCTAGTTGTGTGTGTGTGTGGTGTTTCATTATTTAACGTAATAGAAATCATGCTAAAGAAATATAATTTTGAAAAATCTACAAAGTATATAGAGCGCACAAAATATGAAATGTGTGTAATTGTGAACAAGAGAGAGAGAGAGAGAAAGAAAGAAAGAGAAAGGGCGACAAATAAAAGGACCTAGAATTGCAAATTAAATGGGCGGCCTTATTAATAAAAGAAATACATAATATTATAGCAAAATTGAAAATGGCATATACAAATTTCGAATCGCGAACACAAATCGAGAATGTAATAAGTCAATTTCTTTTCGAGTGCCAACCATCATATCACAATTCACAACTATATCAAAATTGATTTGATGAAACATTTATATACAATTTGTTTTTTTTTTTTTTCGTTTTTTTGTGTCAATTTCATTTTGTCAGTTGTTCAAACGATTGAAGTGCGTATGTTTTTTTTTTTTTTTTGGTTCTATCTCTCTCCCCAAAAATGTTATAACATTTAAAATATACAGAAACAAGCAGATAAAATCAATTAAAAACAATCGTAAAATTAACAGTTTCAAACATCAATCGACGCGAACGGTTTCGGTATTGTTCCCATCAGTAAATGTCTGTTTTTATTTATCGTTACAGTAACTCATGCCGTATTTTATATTGTTCAATTGACTCGAGTTAAAAAAGAATCCTCATATATATGTAGAGAAAAATCGTGGCTTAAACACACATCAACCTCGGTCGGAATGTCGAAATTCGATAACAGCTATTTTATCTTAACATGAGAAAGAGAGAGAGAGAGAGAGAGAGAGAGAGAGAGAGAGATACAAAAAAAGTTTCATGTGAAAACGAACTGTAAGACGAACAAGATAAAAAAATGTATAAATCAATAACAGCTTGGGTAAAAAAAAAATGAAAATTTTTTTTTTCACTGTAAAAATGAGTTGTTTGGACGTGCAAGCCGACGAGAGATAAGACCTGATAATGGGATTCCATCGAAAGAGGCGGTTTTATGGAAACAAAAATGATAAAAAATCCAACTTCAACAAACACCACACAACGCATCATATACACACACAATAAAATGGGTAAGACAATTTACATGTTTTTTCTTCTATTTTCATATTTATTTTTTATGTTTTAGAGAGAAAACACAAATATACATTCATTGCTCTTGTCTCATGAATGTAATAAGAAAATAAATGACAAAAAAAAAAAAAAAATAAAAACATTGAAATAGAAATAGTGTGCCAACACCTATCGCATTTATAATATGCTAGCAATCTCATTTCATGATGACTAAAAAATTGCATTTATGACAACATGATCGCATAAAATATATCAAAGTGTAAACTTTGTATGATCACACTAAACAAAATATCGGGCGAGAAACGAGTAAATTGTTAAGAGAAGAAGAAGAAGGAACAAAGTAAAAAAGAAATATTAGTATCGTGTGTGTGTGTATGTGTCTGTGTGTGTGTATTATATTGGCCTTATCGGTTATCGTTGACTGATAACATTTGTTATTAGCTTTTTCTTTGCCGTTTTCCTTCACAACCAAACGTTTACATGACGTCAAGACCCGAAAAAAAAAGAAATAATTCCATTACAGCCAAATATGCTCACAATCGTAACTGAAAAGAAGTGTAAAAAAATATCGCTAATGCTAATGGAATGTTATAGTTCATTTCGTCATCGAGACGATATCGTCATTGTCGTCGCCGTCGTCCTGTTGCTGTATATATTTCTTGGTTCGTTGTTGCCATTCAAAAAAAAAATGCAAGCAATTGCTTTAAATCGAAAAACGTACGTCACTCTTTGGATTGAACCATATTACAAAATGTCATTAACTAAATCAAGGAAATTAAAAATAATGTGGCAACCGAAAAAAATTGTTATAAAGCAGCAATGAAAAATATGAAACGAACAAGGAGACAGAGAAGCAAAGCAAAAAAATAAACGACCACAGACTATATCGAGAAAAAGAAGAGAGTGGAACAGGGACAAGAGCAAATAAAAAAAAAATGATTATGGCACATGGGACAGCATACAGCAACAGCAGATGAAATAATAATGTATTATTATTTGTAACATCTTTTTCTCACTCTCTATAAATAGATGAGGAAAAGTTTATCGCAAGCCTGTTGAACTGTTTTGCCAGTTTCATTTTGTTTTTGTTTTTTTTTTTTGTTGTTCCTTTCATTCGGTCCTCTGCTCACTCGCGCTGGGCGCATTGAATGTTGCCGCCGCTGGAATGTACATTTGGTATGTCTATACACTTCTTCAGTTCAAACTATCGGCCGCACACATTCAATGCTTCCTTTCTCTATCTCTCCTTCACACACACACACACTCTCTCTCTCTCTCTCTCTCTCTCTCTCTCTCTCTATCTTTCTTCGTCATTCATTCTTTTTCCACATCTAGGATTGCATCCTTTTTTTCCTAACTCAATTTCAAAGTTTTCTTACACCAAATCTTAATTGATGAGTTGGTTGAAAATTGCTTCAAGTGTGAAATGTGGCAAATTTTTAACGAAAACCGTTTACATTACATCGAATTTATGTGGCAAACCGACACGCTGGCTTGCGATATCAAATGTTTTGCACTCAAATGCACATGAAAATGAGAAAAACTACCGTCTTTTGCAAAAACACACATTCATACACAATCAAAATGATGAAAGTGAGAAAACAATAACAGAGGAGACACATTCTTTAGTCGATGTTGTTTTAGTTGCTAATGTCAGGCCCAAAGAGTAATTTTCACCATTTTTCATGCCGCTAGTCCGGTTTTCATTCGGTATCCCATTTGATGCTTGCAATCGGCAAGCAATTAAATAAGATTTGTTTATGATAATTCTTCGAATAATTTGTATATGTGAGAGTGTTGGCGCGCGATTTCTATACATATTCAACGAAGTCATGTTATTGTACATCGTATTTGGCATAAATGTCTGTGTAATTTCCGGCAAACAAGCGATAACTGTATTCACTATTAAACTGATTCGTAATCGTTCTCAATTTTTTTCTTCTCTTTCGGTTAAATATTGTAAATGCTACAATCCTTATTCAAATATTTTTTCGGCCCAGTTTTTTTTCTTCTCATTTTGCTCTAATTGTTTAAAATGATGATCACACATTCAAGTCACATTTGCGCCCCTGTATAGTCATCAACCATATTCTTTGGTTTACATAATACTTTTGTTCCTCTTAATTTTTTTTGTCTCTCTGGGTTCGTGCTTGTTGCTGTTGTTGTTGTTATTTTTGTTGTCTCAATGGTGCTTAGATACCTGCGATTATGCAGTAAGTTCACGTATTTCATTAAAATATATTTTGACAGTATAGAATGTACATGCTGGCACCCTTTCACATTTTTGCTCTCCCGTTTAAACTCTACCTCCCACCTCGCTCTCTCTCTCTCTCTCTCTCTCTCTCACTCTCGCTCTCTCTGACTTTTTCTCATTATCATCGAAAACAAGTTAAAAATTTCAAAGCAATTGACATTAAAATGAAAAACTCTCTTTACATAATGAAACATTCGTCTTGTCGTTGTTTTTTTTATATCTTTGCCTAACCAGACAAATGTGTTTATTTCAATGAAAGTATGAGTTGATCATATTTGACTGCGTATTCCATTCAGAAGAATCAATGGAAAATACAATGGCGCAGAATATAAAAAAAAAGAAAAAACATGCCAACCATTGATATTCCGATGACGAAATGCATACACATAAGCACAAAGCTTGATACAACATAAACAAGTGCATTATATTTATCTATTCGCGTTCATATTGTTCCACATGTTTTGTGAACGAAAGATGAAAAAAAAAACCAAAATGTAAAAATTCAAATATGTTGTTGTTTTTGTTTTTTAGTCCAGAAATTTTATTTTGTTCATGCCTAGCATTTTGGTAAATCAAAGCTATTTCTAGTTTTGTCTCGTTTTTTGTTTTATTTTTGGTTTTTTTGGCAATTGCTTGCATGGCAAGAAACATTTGATCTAATGACATCTACTCATAAGTAGATTCAGTTTTTTTTTTGTTTTATTGGACTGTTGTCCATATGTTGATAACGACGGAGCAAAACAGAAAATAAAACACATTTTTCCCGAGTTTCAATGTTTACATAACCAATGCCGCAATAGTCTCTGCAAGTAAAAAATACACACACTTCTGTTAACCAAATAAATACAATTAGGCTATTTTTTCCATTTTCCTTCAACCTAAAGCCTGCTAATGTGAAAAAAACACGAATTTTTGTTTATTCACTTTTTTCATGTAAGATTTTTCATTTTTAACATTTCATTTTGTTTCGGATTTTGTCTGAAAATCGGCTGACACAGCTCAATATACCATTGTATGTGGATTCGTTTATTTTTTCTCACCATCTCTCCTTCTCGCACGATCTCTCCCTTATTTCATTTCGCTCGTCTCCATTTCATTTCATTTCACTTCACATCATTTTGATACTGCTTACATAAAAATTCGTCTTATAGGCCTTCATATACAAAGCAGCGACGACAATTATACGATGCGAAGAATTCCTCATAGTTTGAATTGCATTGTGGTAATGTCACTTACACAATGTAAACCAAAGTCAATACGAAAAAAAAAAAAACAGAAAATGAGCGAACTAGAAGGAATAAAAAGCTGGAATGAAATAGAAATAGGAAAGTGTCTAAAGGGAGAGATATAGAAAGGGAGAGAATGGAAGATAGAGAGAAAGAGATAGATTAATTGAATGGGTAAGAGAGGCAGCGAGGGAAAGAGAGAGAGATGCAATTGAATAAACCAACACATGAGTTTTTAATGTTAAGTGCTGTTTCGTCGTCACTCTACTCCTTTTTTTTTCCTCAATGAAATCGCGAAAAGCAGAATGAAGGAAGAGAAGTAGAAAAAAAATGAAATGATTCATCTCTCGTGTTCGCGACAAGAATGAAACATGCGAATATAAAAAGGAAACGACGACAATTCAAAAATATTTTCATCTCAATCTTCAGACTGAATGAAAGAAAAAAAAAAGAAGAAGAAGAACGCAAAGACTTTTTTGTCAGCTCAAAAATTGTACTTTTAAGTGCTACTTTATACAAATCAACGATTTTTCAATGTATTCGCGCGAGAATGAAATTCGCTTGAAGCCAATGGCTTGAGCTAGGCAATGTTCTTCTTCTTCTCACGATAACATTGTGCCGTTGTGAACTAATCAAACGGATTACAAAACGATGCTTTAGACCTGAAATATTGGCAATTTTTAGCACAAGTCGTCAATAATTCCCAACAACAACGTCAAAATTTCACATTTTTCAATTCACAATAAACAATAACATATTTCAATATAAGACGATTTCAATTGAGTTTTTACAATTATTTTCGATTGAATTTCTTTCCAAGATATTGTTGTCGTTGTCGTTGTCGTCGTCGTCGTCGTCGTCGTCGTCGTCACTTCCACAAACACATCTATTTCAGTCTAATTCTGATATATATTCAATGAATGAAACATACAATTGTATGCTATTGCAAGCAAAAAATGCCGAAACCGAAACGAAAAAAGCTAATGGAAATAAAATCTGAGAAGAGATGATGATGAAGAAGACGAGAAAAAAAAACCAATCAGCATAGAAAATGTATGAAATATAGCAAGATGAAACGAAAAATGGATCGACGATTCAATGAGATAGAAGGAGAGAGAGAGAGAGAAAGAAAGAAAGAATGAGGAAGAATTGAACAAGCGGCAATGATGACAACAACGACTACGACAGCAACAAAAAAAAAAAAAAAAAAAAAAAAAAACAGTAGCAGCATCAACGAACGCTCGAAACTTGGTGACTTTCGGAATAAAAATAAGTATGTGAGCGAGACGAAATGTCGTGTTGAAAAGAATAAATAGGAATATATTGCAAACATATGTCCAAAGTTTAATCTGCACAATAAAATAGAATGAAACGATTCTAGTTCGCAAGTTTATGCCCGTTGTTGGAAATACCAAAACTTGAAAATGCGTTCGCTTAGTTGAAAATCGAAATTGAAACCGAAACAGACACACACAGGGAGGCGAGAGAGAGAGAGAGAGAGATAGATGACTGAATGAGTGAGTGATAGAGAATGAGTGAGAGAGTGAGAATTACATTTTCCTTTATGTTGGCTGCACAACCTGCCGACGTAGTTGATTTGGTTGATTTTATTTTATTTTACACATTTTATGTGCTGTTGCAAAAATACAGAGAGTGAGAGAGAGTTTGTGTGTATTTGTGTGTGCAAAAGTGTGTATTCCTTTTTTGGTATTCCGACAGGGTGCTCAATTTCATATTTCGACATCGATACACATTCCTATTATTCTCGATTGAGATGAAGATATGGTGAAATCGCCTATTTTATGTTCAAAATTGCGCATTTTTTTCCGTCCATTGAACGTGTCCACTCGCAAGCACATGATGGCTCCATTCTTCTCTTCGGGGTTTTGTGCGATGGCATTGTTTGTGGCCACAAAAATGAAGAGCAAAAAAAAGAAACGAAAAACCAAAAAATAAAGAGAAATATAAGAAAGGAAATAAAAATGAACGAAATAGAAATAATAATGGTAATAGGAAGAAGAATAGCAATATACAGGAATATTGTGTATGAGTGAGTGAGTGAGTGAATGAGCGAATGAGTGAGTGGCTGTAAAACATGCAAACGGTCTTAAAATCTTGATTTACATCTTGGCATTTGATTTTGAGTGAATACTATTGCAATATTTAGGATATTGTACCGAGCGGAACATATGGCACGTGATTGTTTGCGCGTGGTTTGAGTGGCCCATGATGGCCAATATCAATCATAAAAATGGATAAAGCGTAGCTGAAACCATGCGTATCGTTACAATTTTGCCCAAAAAATTCATCATGATGAACTATAATCATTTCAAGCATCTCTCAATCGTTCATTGCATTGTACTACCATTTTTTGGTAAGAAAACGATGTTTAAATAACATTGAAATCATTATCAGATGCTGGAACGTAACGTTTATTTCAATTGAATCTTTTCTTAATGAATGGATCATCCGAAACAATGAGTCAAAATGATGTATTGCCCAGCAAATCGGAAAAGCTTATTATGAAAACCCCAAGATGATACCGGAAATGGAGAATGCGCGTTCACTCTCTCTCTCTTTCGCTGCACTCTCCTCTCTCTCTCTCTCTCTCTCTCTCTCTCTCTCTCTGCACTCTCTATCACATTCTGTCCATTTCATGTCCATAAAAATGTAATTGTACCAACCAACCAATTCAATTCTCTCATGTTCTATGCACACAAACTATCCATATCATTCAGCAAACATTCATAGATAATCTACAGAATAATATTATAAAAATTTCAGTGTTCTTATGTACACACACAATTTGATATAGAACATTCCGTGCAATGTAATCGTAAAAGTCTATTCAAATTGGGCGAATAACTGGCCAAACTGCAACCAGCATCGTTTTAATGAAGCGCATACACACAGAGGGAAAGACACAAACGCACACACAGAGGAAGAGAGAGAGAAAAGAGAGAGAGAGAGAGAGAGAGAGAGAGATCAAGCACGTTCATTCCGTCAACCATACGGGGCACCACACCACATGCATTTGTGTTTGCCATTCTGTCTCTTTCTATATCTGTTAACGAATTTATAATTGTTTGCCAAAAAGACGAAATTTCCCGTCCAAAACACATGTTTGCGTGTTTAATTTGATATTTTCGGACATAAACGCCAACTTCAGTATTCCTTGTGTTTCGGGTTTTCTTTTTTATGTGTTTTACCCTCCATGGTTTCATTTGCTCCGAGCACATTTTAACAAAATGCTGCTGTTTAAATGAGATATGCAACACAGGAAAGCGATAAGCGTCAACAAAATCAACAATGACAAACAACTACCAAAAATAACGAAAAAAACAAATCTCGAAGCGCTCAAAAATCTTTCGACATTTTCCAACCAAGTGATTATCTCTGCTCAATCGCTCATTGAACATTATCACTAAATGAATATGTAGCGAACGTTTTTTTTTCTTCAACCAATAAAAGGTTTTTCAAACTCAGAAATACATACACACTTACAGATCGAGAAACACACAGAGAGAGTGAGAGAGTGAGAGAGAGAGAGAGAGAGAGAGAGAGAGAGAGAGAGAGAGGAATGAGAAAAAGGACAGGGAAACCATATATTTGCAACTAGAAACCAAACCATTTTTAAAATACACCATGAACCAGCTATATAAACAGAGTGAAATTTACAAATGGAAAACGATAAACATACGAATATATTTTGCTTTGTTTGCAACTGCGTTTGACCTAATGCACACATATGTCACATGTGCATAGCAATTTCTCTGGATCGTTTCTTGTCTTTTTCATGGTTTATTTTTCGTCCTTTAGTTTCTTTTATGTTTTCTTTGTTTAATAGCATGTTCATATACATGTGTACGTTTGCATCGATATATTCATTAAAATAATTTTGTGGCTAAAAAACTATTTTCCAAAATAAATGCTCAACACGCATTTTGTCAACTTATTCTCTTCCTATCTTTATCCCTCTGGTAGTCTTCACAAGGAAAGAGCTCTTCTTCTCTCTTATTATTAATTCATGTAATTTCTCATTTTTGCCCCAGAATTGTGTGTGCATTTTTTTTTTATCAAGGATTCAATCATTCTCTTAGTTCATTCAATTCAAGAATGCAGAGCTAGTTTGCTCATGAAAAATATTCTTCTGTGCTTATGGTTAGGTTGTAACTGAATCGAATGTAAATCTCGGGTGAGTGGTTGTTGTTTTTGTGTTCTCTCTCTCTCTTCCTTTCTTTCTTTCTGCTATTCAAGTAATAATGCTTACTGTGTGCAACAATACAAGATGAAAACGAACACGATAGCAAACAAAAGATTAGTTCTTGTCTTTTGAGGGCAGATTGTGTATACATGCGTAAACATGAGACTAGGCATGAACTGAGCACACATGGCTCTTTAAACAAAGGGAAAGCAAATACGAAATGCGACGTTACATTGGCATGAGAAATTAGTGTTTCACTACCGTAGCACAATTGGACGAATTCAAATGAAAAAAAAGAAAGAAAAGAAACAAACATAAACATTAAACATAGACACAGAAAAAGAGAGAGAGAGATACATAGAAAAAGAGAAACAGTCGCAAACCGTATAATTCTAAACTACTTACTCGGAAAATTATGCGACAAAGATTGCTGCTTTCGCATTCGATTCTGGTACACATGTGAATCTGTGACGGTTTGTTTGCGTGAAAACTTGTGAAGAAAATTAGTTTGTGTGTTGTTAGTATTCTTTTCGCCTCTTCATTTCTAATAGTGGTGCGAATAGATTGCTTGCCATTATAGAAAAGTAAACGATATTTTTTTCTTTTTTTTTTTTTTTTAGTTTTTGTTCATCCATTTAGATTGGACAATATCTCGTCCATTTCGAGAGTATTTCGCCATCCATTTGGCACATCAGTTGTGTGTGTATGTAATAATTATGAGAGTCAAAATTGGTTGGCATTTCTTCGGCAACACCATCATCCATTTATTAGGAATTATTTGTGAAATAGGTTTTGATTTTTCGTTTGGCAAAATTGTGTTATGGAAAATCAAAATACCATTTGCCAAGTGTATCCAGCCATTGTGTAGCCGCTTGCTTCGACATAAAACCAATTTCAAAAGCCAAATGAAGTGCTGAATTGCACATTGCACACATAAATTTATTTCAAAATAATAACAAAACAAATTGACCTATATTTTCACAATTCTAGACTATACAATTTCGTTTATTACCATCTCAATTAATTTGATGAAGTTTTCGGCTTTTAATCCATTTGATTTCAATGCAAAAAAGTAAGAAAGAAAAAGAAAATTATGTTCGGCAAATTGTAACAAAGTGCAGATCTTTGCACATCTTTATTTAAATTGATAAAGCATTTTGTGCCCACCGCACAATGTGCCAATTGAATACGTACTTATATAATATTTGCCAAAATATTCTCTATTAATTTATTAGGTAAATAATTCAAGCATTTCTATGACATTGTTGGCAGTTATGCGTGTCTCCATTATTTGCGTTTTGCCAATCTGAGGGACAAAATGTAATCATCTTTCTTCTTGCATGAAAGCAAATAACTTCAATGGTTACAAAACATCAAAAGAAATACTGAATGCTGAGCTCTGCCTCGGCTTCCAGCCCTTAGTCCCTCTGCCGCCAGCCGCCAGCCACCAGCCACCGAAAAACGATGCAGCTATTCCATTTATCCGAAAATGTTGTCATCGTTTGCCACGATACTGTGGCATATTATACCTGTGGCGCTATGCGATTGAGATAGCAATGCAATAGTTAGTGGCATAAACGATAAAATTTAATTTGAATTCTTCGCATCTCTCAGTCGCTCTATGCGTGTATGTGTGTATGTGTGTGCATTTGCAATATACATTCGTGCTCGATGTACGTTTAAACGTTTAAGCATTTAATCGATGAAAGAGCAATAAACTTTAAAAGTGGGTAAATGCATTTTGAAAATGTGCAAATGTGCATATATGCAATCTTCATCGTATTGAAAGTGTGTGCATGGAATATTTTGTTGGAAATGATTAAGAATGCCAATTTTTGGCGACATTCCAACCATTTATGCTTAACAAATAGAGGAGAAAATCCCATTCAAAATAAAATGACATTCGAAACATTTGCTTGAGCTATTTGCGGTTAAGATGACGCACAGCCCACTTGACGACGATGATAAATCAAACGACTAATTTTATTTTTCTCATCGCCATTCGCGTTCGCCGTCATCGTAATTTCTCTTTCTCACTTCATTCATACAGAAAAATAACAACAAAAAGCGATTACAATGTAATAATTTCCCAAAATATAATACAATGCACGTTGACTACAAAATCGGATCTCAAAACATAATGCGGAATAATGGAAATGATCGATTGAATTTATAATTAAAATTACGCGCGGGAAACAACAAATGCGCTTAGAACATTTAACAACAATTTATTGTATGCGTACTCATAGTATGGCCGTGCTTGGACTCTATAGTTATTGCTTAAAACGATTCAATTCCAAAAAGAACAAATCAAAAAAAATACCGGAAGTGAATACTTTATTGAATAATGCGAGTGTGTCATTCAAGTAATTTAACACATTTACTCACTTTGTCACATACCAACAAACAAACACACACACACATGTGTATAATAGAAAGAAATAGAAATAGAAATAGAGCGAGGAAAAAAAGAGAAAAAGAATACGAGAGCGATGTAGAATCGAGCCCGCGTAGACATTCGGTAAATAAATAAATGCGCAAAAGCGAATGAGCCGAAAGATGAATGGCGACCAATTCATATCTATCTATGCATTATTTCATAAGCAATATGAATGTGTATTCCATGCGAACCAAAATGTATGTTGTTGCTGTTGATTTTTTTTATTTCAAACAGTACGAGAGACGAGAAATCACTCGTTATTGAGCCAATCGACGTTTAACCAAATGGATGTGAACACAAATAAATAAAAAGCCCCGTTGCGTGGTGTGTATATATATATACTCGACAATAGAGTTTCCGTTACTTTGATGGGGAATCAGTTATGGATATATTCATGTTTATTTTTTTTGTTTTTTTATTACTATTATTATTTCTCTCTTGCCACATTTCAATGTATCAGTATTTTGAGTGGCCAGTTTAAACATTCAATCGTCACATTGCTGTCATGAAATTTCGTTCTTTTTCATTCTTTTCATTAAATGAAATTAACGCTTTTCTGTCTCATAAGCTCTCGAACTCAAATCTCATGAATATTGAACCGTGTGAAATATAAAAATTGAACAAAATGGTTGTTAAATTTATGTTTCCATGAAAATGAAAATGAAAATGAAAATCCTGCTTTTTCATCTATATCGTTACGCACTTCATTAGCATGGTTCATAACTATATGACTAAAGAATACATATATGTTGAATATTTCATTGTTTTCGTTTGAGCCTTCTATCAATATAAAACAAAAACATTCCTTTGGATTCGAGATAAATAGCACAAAAAATATCGAGAAAGAGAGAAAAAGAGTATGAGAGATAAAAAACGTAGCGTTCATAATACCGTAATTCTGAAGCACCCTCCAAACCATTCTATTATCTTTCCAGTCTAAAATTCATTTCATAAATGTATATGAAAAATGTTTTTCTCCATCACAATGTAAACATATGAAAAATGTTTTTAAATGCATTGTCCATATAGGCTTCCGGCTCTGCGCGAATAAATCGCAATTTTCCTCTATCTCTCTCTATCTCCCTCTCAAACACATCATTCAAACTATACAACACACACATCACTCAAACTTCATCACTACCGCTATCGTAATCAACATCTCATTCTCTTGCTATTCGGTCTTTCACTCTCTCTCTCTCTCTCTCTCCCCCTCAATCTCTCTCTTTTTCTGTCTCTCATTCCCATCCCCATTCCCGTCGTTCATTCCTCATTCTCATTCTAAATCCACTATTCAAATATGAATGTTTATTACAAACAACAATATCATTTGATTCTTGTCGACAGTTTTCCCAATTTGCAATTGCAGCACGAACAAAAGTATGAATTTGCACGTGATGTCTTTTATCATCAGACAAAAATAACATAAAAAAAAAGAATGTCCATCTGGCACATTCCATGCAATGTTTATGCTAAAAGTCAATTATCCGTTTAGCAATGAATGCGAAAGAGAGAACGAATATATATGTTACATATCAGGTAATTTGACATGGCAAAAAAAAGTTCGACAATATATTTGGTGCGTCGTTTTTATATGCCAGACTATTGATTTGCGTCAACAAGAACTTGAAGAACTGGTTTTCTTCTTCATCTCATTGCTTTTCCTCTCGAAGTTTTACAATTCATCATTACATTGTTGTTGCCTGCGTATATCTGTCATTAGAAATGAGTTAGAAATTAAGCGCAGATTTCTTTTCAATTTTACAAATAGTTCATTTCGTTGTTTCGGTAGTTTCATACCTGTTTGTGTTTTTTTTTTTTGGCCAGAAGAATTTATATATATGTGTGTGTACAAAATATAATATACAAAATATAATATAAAAGTAGATTCAACTGAGATATTTGCTTCAAAATTCGACATAGTGACATGGACTCACAATTACGAATCCTCATCTTTTTTCTTTTTATTTTCATCTGAATTTCTAATAACTTTTTCGAATTAATTCATTTCATTGTACTTGCTTTTGTTGTGTCATTGTTACGTTCAAGAAAAGGGTTAGTTTAGTTCAGTTGACATAACAATCTTTTCATGATCTTCTAAATGGAATTTTTTCGAGCGATCCGTTTTCAATTTTTTCTTCTTCTACCTCTTTGTTTTCTGTTTGTCTAGAAAAAGTGGAATATTAACGAATAAAATGGGGAAAATAACAAGTAAAGTATAGAGAAAGATAGAGAGAGCGGGAGAGAGAAAACAACGAATCAGTTTGTTTATTCCATTTGATGGACTGCGTTTGCGCCCGAATCATGTCATCGAATACATATGACCGGATTAGAATTCTGAATAAATTTAAATAATTTTTGAATTTGCCATGAACGCGCGTGCAATCTTTTTATTCTATTTTTTTCGCTTTTTCTATTCTATTTGTGAATAGCTATTACTTAGTTTAATTGATATTATTTTGTGCATAAACATTCATTTGTGTGTGATTCTTTGTTACTAAAAATCGTTCTTGTTTTTCGCTTTTCAGATTCAATATTTTTTGTGCCACAAAAATGTTCTAAAGGTAAGGACAGTTATTCAATTTTTCATTTATGTTTAATCAAAATATAAACTTCTTGAATGTATAATACGGCCTTGTTCTACGTTTCTTTAAGATATAAGTGTGTATGGTTATGTGAATATATGGAATTTATGTAAATGGATTGAAACGAGTAAATGATAAACGAATTGCATGCAAAATATAGGCTTCAAGAAGTTTTTTGCCCTCATGATAGCGATATCGATTACAATAAGTACTGCATAATATGAAACAAAATATCATTCACACAGATATTTAACTCTTGCCAATCGAACTCTCGGCATACACTATACCAATTAATGCATGTTT
This sequence comes from Resseliella maxima, assembly GCA_029041755.1. NCBI lineage: Eukaryota > Metazoa > Arthropoda > Insecta > Diptera > Cecidomyiidae > Resseliella > Resseliella maxima. The sequence goes on from JAQOWM010000165.1 coordinate 199,689, forward strand.
CCATACTATGAACCTTGGAGATAGAGCAGAAAAGAGAGAGAGAGAATAAAAAACGAGCAAAAGAAGAACGGAATAGAATAAAATAAAAATGTTTGGTCTCATTTTCTGTTCGTATTAGGTGTATGCAATAATTTCCGAACTTTTACAACAGATGTCACCACATGCATGTGAGCTGTAGTAGATCAATGGAATGTTACATTTTGAAGACCAATTGAAATGCTGTCAAAATCAGTCAAAAGAGTTTCATTTGTTTGTGCGCATCATTTTTTTCTTCAACGATGGAACATTTTGAAAATTGGAAGTTAAAACAGCATTTGCGGGAAGTTTTGTTGGGCCACTTTTTTTTTAAGAAAACGTTTACAGAAAGTCATCGTTTGCTTGTGGAAACTTATAGCAAATATGTTCTATCAAGAACACAATGTTACGAGTGGTTTCATCGCTTCAAAAGTGGTGATTTTGACATCAGCGACATAGAACGTCCAGGTCAGCCAAAAACATTTGAAGACGCACAATTGCAAGCACTACTCGATGAAAATCTATGTCAAACGCAAAAAGAACTTGCAATGGAATTAAATGTTGACTGAGCAACCATTTCTAGACATTTGCATGCATGATCCGAAAGCTGGGAAAATGGGTGCCACATCAATTGAACGAAAATCAATTGAGAGCACGAAACACGCAAAACACATCTTGCTGAGCACAAAAAACATAGTTTTTTGAGTCAAATTGTTACTGGCGATGAAAAATGGATCTATTACGACAATTCCAAACGTAAAGCAGCGTATGTAGATCCAGGCCAACCAGGACCTTCGCAATCAAAACAAGACATTCATTGCCAGAAGGTTATGCTGTGTATTTGATGGGATCAGAAGGGGGTCGTGTATTATGAGCTGCTAAAACCTGGCCAAACGGTTGATGGTAAACGCTACGAACAACAATTAATCAAAATGGAGCATGCATTGAAGGTTAAACGTCCACGAATAGCGTGCATACATCGTTAAAAAAAGGTAAACTTCGGCTGGGATCAGCTTGATCAACTTGCGTACTTTCCAGACCTTGCTGCTTTGGACTACCATTTGTTTCGATCGATGCAAATTGACCTGGCCGATGTACGCTTTAAAAACTTTGAAGAAATACACAAATGAGCCACTGATTGGATAGCTTCAAAAGATAAAGAATTCTTTTGACGCGGAATCCACAAACTTCCTAAAAGATGGCGCGAAGTCATAGCTAACGATGGGGAATATATTGGTTAATATACTCATTCACTTTATTATTGAAATAAATGTATCTTTTGAACGAAAAAAGTTCGGAAATTATTGCATACACCCAATACTAAAACTTATATCCATTTGCTTTGCTATTAATAATATGTCTAATCTTATTCCACTAAGCCATTTCACTCTCTTTTTCTCCTTTTTCATTATCTCTATTTCTCTCCATCTCTCTTTCTCTCTTCTTCTTCCACACATAGTCCCGCATTTTCTATTTATTCTATTCACTCTCTCTAACTCATTTCTAGCAAAAAGTTAAAATAAGAATATCATGTGTTGTATGACAGTGTGTGTATATATTACACTTCATCCATCCGAAATATATGCACATGAGACAAATTCACTGTAAACATTTGGTAATTCTCATTGGAATAAATTAATCGAGACCCTCTCTCTCTCTCTCTCTCTCTCTCTCTCTCTCTCTTCCTTTCATTCTATCTTTCTATTTCTGTCTATCTTTTTACTTATTCTCTATTTTTCTCATTTTTTCCATCTCTCCATCTTTTTATCTCCCTTACTCTTTTACACAAAGATAGAAGAGATTCATTCTTTTTTTCTATTCTATGTTTTACGGTTCGTTTGTGGTATCAATAAAGTAGTATTTCAAAATGTTAGTGCAATTTCAACACTCGCACGTATTTTATTACAAACATTAGGATACTCAATACGCGCCATTAGTGAATATTCATATAAAATATTAACTTGAATATGAAATACGAATAGCAGAATATCATCATAATAACATGGTTTGTGAATATTGAGTTCATCAGACGCCAATTAAACAAATATCGAAATATAATAAAGATTCGTTTCGAATGAAGATGAAGTGCGATAAAAATTCCAACTCAAGTTCAGAGCCAAACCGAAAATAATAATAATTCTTGTCAATGTTTTTACAAGTGTAATTCCTATCAATGACGATGCCCCGAAATGGAATATAATAAACAGACGAAGAAACAAGCGAGAGAGAGAGAAAGAGAGAGAAAGAGAGAGAGAGAGAGAGAGAAAGAGAAAGAGAGTGAGTTGGAGTAGTGTGATTGAGGGAAGAGAAAACGGGACATAGAAATTCATTTTTAATATGTAACACAACGAAAGTCGCTAGAAAACATTCCTCATTAAAAGTTTACTTGTTCGTTTGCATTCATCTCGATTATAATTCACTGCTTGTCGACACAGTTGATATAGTCTCAATAATGCTTTCTCATATTGAAGAAGCAATAATGCTTTCTCACACTGAAGAAAAATAAAGAAAATAGAAAGCGAGACAGATAGATAGTGGAAAGTCAGAGATAGATAGTTAGAACCAAAGAAGTGCAGAAAAAAATGTGTATGCTTCATCCATCGAGTAATTCATAAACGTGCGATTGAATATGTGAACGAACGCTTTAATTTTTTGTAACGACGAAAAACGATTGTGCAAAGATTTCAAAAAAGAATATGCACAGTGAAGAGAGAAAGCGAGAGGGAGAGAGAAAGAGAAAGGAACAGAGAGGAGGAGACAAATGAAAAAAAAAAAAATAAAAAATAGAGAGAGAGATTGAAAATGTAGTGTACATATCAAACATAGAATACTCATGCCAATGCACAAATACTCTTGTTGCAACTTAGAATACCTAGAATGCAAGCCATCTTGTACCGATTCACAAGCGCATTGCATAGAATGCAAACTTTTTAACATAAATGCGACTGGATTTCATCATTCTCATCTAGTTTTTGGTTTCTTTTTTATTTCTCATTCATGCCAAAAGAGTTTATTTTGTTTTCCTGTAAAAATTTTTCTCCCTACAAGATGTTTCATATTTTTTTTATCAGTCCATTCGACATGGCAAACTCAAATGAAGCCGGAAATTTGATAACGTTTCTTATTTTGATAAGTTAGCCATTAAAACGGACGTATTTCAGTTTTAGCCCAGAGCTTCTAGGTATGCACAATTTACTGGATGGTTTTTTTCTTCTTCATTCATTCATTTATTCATTCATTCTTTTTTTACATTTTACACGTTTATGTTATAATAAATCATTTAAAATGTACTGACTGTGCACTTCATTTTGCATATTCCCTCTATTTTTTTTTTTTAAACAAAAAAGAACAGAAAAAAATTATTTAAATAAATTGACATCAAATCACTTGCAGCAATAGTTTTTGCTATCTGCATTTACTGAACATTTTCATAGTTTTGTGTTGGCATATGTTATCATAAGATTATTTCAATAAAAGTTATGAAGAAATTTTTTATATTTCATTGCTCCGTTTACATTTTCAAACCAAAGCATCATTTCCATTAAAAATTACACATTTTTATTCTGCTTTCAATATTTATTTGTCATTCATTTCCATGAATATTCATTATCGAGTGGTTTCCATCCTTCTTGATTTTAACATTTGATTTTATTTTTCATAACAGAAAGTATCCAAAAAATTCATTTTTCATCCATAAGAACACGTTTCATTGGATATGATTTCCAATAAATATTTCCTTGACTTTTTCATAATGCTATTACTTATTTTTCAAAACACATCATATATTCCAGTGCAGAAAACTGAGAGAATTTTGTTGAAAACAACAAAACCATCCAGTGTTATAAGTAAAATGATTTTCTACAGGCTTTTGCTCATTCATTATATTCATCATATTAGTTTTCATATAATTTTTGGGGAAGTAAAACCGCATCATTTTCAAGTGTACGTATATGTATATTCACAATGTGGCGGGTTGATGTTGTTGTTATTTCTTGATGTCAATGGTTCTTCGTGTTTCTCAACACATTTAGACGCATGAACTAATGAATTTATTGGATTTTCTATCCAAAAATTGCTACGAAACCCATTAAAAATTACATGGAATGTGTGGCGTGCTGCACAACTGTTCACATTCATACCATATATTAAACATGAAATTTTCAAAAAAGATTTTTATGTACAAAAATTATATGTGTGTGTGTGTGTGTGTGTGTGTGTGTGTGTGTGTGTGAGCGTGAAAAATGTGTTGCAAACAAATTTAGCGGCTTTATTTGTTAGAGCTATACATTTAAAGCATTATTAAGAATTATAAAGTCATGCGTTGACGAGGCTTTTAACGTGTTTTTGTTAAAGTCAAAACGTAAAGTGACATATTCAAATCACTGTCAAACCAGCAACCAACTCGAAAGTCGATTTTCTTTTGCGATTATTTTACACTTCGTCGCCTCTTGCCATCACCCCGAACACGAAGAATGTCTTTCCATTGTGCGTGTGTGTTTGAGTGTTGTTGATCGACATTTAGCGTGTTGAGATATTTGGAAATTGCGTCGTCGATCGCAATAAGCGAATCAAAAATGTTCTAGTTTCCTTTCGCACCAGTACCAGCACAATCACTACCATCATCATCACCAACACAAATACCATCCGTACACATAAGCAAAAGCCCATCATTTAGCATTGATGAAATTAACGACATAATATGAAGTTTCATAATTATGTAAGCAACTGCGTAACGAAGGCGCAAAACATTTATTATTCAAAAATCGTTTTCATTTTCATGTGTTTTTGGGCTGTGTGTATGAACACATTCAGCCGCTTTAGTTTAGGCCTTCCCTGGGCGCACACAGCCGCTCTCACTCACTCTATCATTGGCGGTTCTCCCTCCCTCTCTTTATCTCTATCTCTCTCTCTCTCTTTTTTTTTCCTTTCGCTCACCAATCATATTCGGTTAATGTTGATTTGGTTGTGAATTGGAACGAACATAGCGAAAATATATATGAAATGCCTGTGTTATATTCTGTGCACACACTTCGTTTATTATGAAACTTCTGAAAACATCAGCATCGCCGAAGCCAATTTTGGATTATTTTTTAAGCTCTTTTTGAATTATTTATCACCAAATCAAGTTTAGAAGTAATCATACACATGCATATATTCACTTAGGCTCATCTCATTGCACACAAATTTAATTCAAAGCATAAAATGTGTACGAATACGAGTCCAGGCAAAATATACATTTAGAAATGTAGATTCTTTGCACAATCCTGTATTCCATCTTTCAATCTCTCGCTCTCCTCACTCTCTCTCTCTCTCTATCTCTCTCTCACCTCTCTCTCTCTCTCTCTCTCTCTCTCTCTCTCTCTCTCTCTCATCATCACTTTCCCAATCGAAATTGAACATTATTAGAAATTCGATTTGCCGAAACATCATTTACCGCATTATTAGTTGTTCTAATTGTGCCGCTTCATGTTTGGACAAACTTCTGAATTGAAAATGAAAGAAAGGATTTTGGAAAAAAAAAATAAACAAGAACACGAACATAAAGTTTGAACAAGAAACCTTCAATTCTTATCACAATGAATATGCATGGATTTTGTTATGTCGTAGAAATAATGTCAAATATGATCCACACACTTTGTCGCCATGCTTATTTATTGACGAGCTTATGAACGGAAAACCAAAAGACTGGAGCAACGAACGACACAACAGCAAATACAAAACCGAAAAAAATAAACAAAAACAAAACGAAATAAACATCATCATCATCATCAACAACAACAACAACAACAACAACAACAACAACAACAACAACAATAACAACAACAACAACAACAACAGCAACAACAACCATTGAATTGAATCGCCAGTGCGACGCTTTAATTGAGTACAACAAAATGGAATAAATTGACGTTGATTAAAACAATAAATAAATTTAATATGACTTTTATATGATATTTTTACATACATTCCTATCTTATCTATACACATTTATTACTGTTTACAATGTTGATTCGTGCATATGTATGCCCTACATAAATGTGCCGATATGTGATGGGTCGGTGTTTTGTTGCTGTTATTGTTTTCCATCTTTCTCTGGTTCATTTCGTTCATTTGCTGTCCATTTCTAGCGGAACAACAATTCGATTGAATTCAACATTACGATACATACGCGGAAATTACCATTGACGCAATAATATGCACGAAGTAAAAGTGTGCGCTTTTTTTTTCTCTCTCGATCGCATTTTTGGTTCGTTGTTTTATTAGCACAAAAATAATAATAATAACAATAACAGCAAAGAATAGGGTTTCCCTCCCCCCAAATATGCCACGCACATAGAGACAGAACACAACACATTCGTATTGAAACCGATGGATGCAATATCTGTATATGTGAATTACACTCATATTCGCACATTAATTACTTTGGTTGAAAACACAACAATGGATGAGATAGGAATGGGGATAGGGAGAGAAAGAAGTGGAGGGAAAAGGGGAGAGGAAGAGGTGAAAAGATATAGAGAGGAAGAGGTGAAAAGATATAGAGAGAAAGGGTGGTAGAGCGCAACAGAAAAAGAGATCCAGAACGAGAGCGGGGTACAGAGTGACTGAGAGAGAGAGAGAGAGAGAGAGAGAGAGAGAGAGAGAGAGAGAGAAAGAAGTAAAATACAATATCAACCGTTTGAAATTGAAATGCGCCATGAATGCAACCAATTTTTTTTTTGTTCTTCATAATTTTTCCGCTTGAAAATTCCCCGAATTTATTTATTTAGCAATTTTCATAATTAATTGAATAATTACGTTGAACAGTAAAGTGTGGCTATTAATGTATCTAATTTGGCTCAGTCGAATGGAATGCCTCGAAATCATATCATTTAAATGATGGAAGAATAAAGTTTTCTGTTTTTGTTTTTGTTTTAAAAATTAAAACATGAAAATGATTGAGATTTTTCAAATAATTTCTGAATGCTTAATGTTTGTTGATGTAGACTGATGATGAAAGTATAAATTAAGAAGATCTTTAGAGCATTGATGAAAAATTATGGATGCAAATGCATTAAAATCATAACTCTAACTCTTCCAATTTCCTTCCAGCAAAACATTTCTCTTTTACACTTAAATTTGTCCTGCTCCTGCTCTTGCTATCACTGCCTGTAGCGTTAAGTGTTCGAAATCAAAATGAGATGAAATATGTTTACGCTAATTTATTACACTCAAATAAGTGTTAATTGCTGTTCTTTTCACATCATGTTTGTATCGTTCGCTCAATTCTTCATCGAGAAAGATTTCTTTTATATATTTATTATATACAGTAGCCTGAATTTCAAACGAAAACATGGGTAAATGTATCAATGTATCAAATTGAAAATTGGGGAAACCATGTATAAAATTAAAAGGAATGAGAAAGAGAGAGAGAGAAAAAAAACAAGCGCCCGCAATACATAAAACATAAAACAGAAAACAAAAATCGACGAGGAGAATTTAAATTGCTTACATCGTTTTCAAAGCGAAATGAAAGGAAAAAAAATAACAAAAACAACAACAACAACAACAACAAAACATTGTACATTAATACTGCAATAAATCTTCATAGTCGTAAGCAGCAATGCGAGAGAAAAAAACGATTTCAACTATTATGCATGCAATCTAACATGATCCACAGATATCAATCTTCGAATTTATGAATTTGATGCTCTTGTTGGGAAAAAAGAACACTTTGAAAATAGTCGCTGTTGAAATTCAATGTTTGTTTTCCTTGTTTTATTTTTCTTCGGTTCATTTTTTGATTCCGATTCAATTTGTCATAGTCCCCAATTGATGATGAAGATGATCAGTCCCTCGAAAATTTAAAGTCTCACTGTAGACTATGATTTTCTGTTTTGGCGAAGGAAGTGAGAGAGAATGAAAAAAAAGCATAAGCCGAACTAAACAATGATTATAATTGAAAATGTTTAAGGCCAAGTAAAGACTAAGCATCTGACAGATGTCACATAGTTGACATTTTCAAATGATTTTGAAATGAAATGGTTGCCAGTCGAGCTATTTATCCTGACACATTTCGCTTGTTTCGTTTGTATGTATTTTTTTATGTGCATTATTATTTAACCGGTATAATTCCTTGATGGTAAAACAGTCGGTAAATGATTTTGATGAAATCAAATGATTATTGTGTGTGTGTGTGTGTGTGTGTGTGTGTGTGTGTGTGTGTGTGTGTGTGTGTGTGTGTGTGTGTGTGTGTGTGTGTGTGTGTGTGTGTGTGTGTGTGTGTGTGTGTGTGTGTGTGTGTGTGTGTGTGTGTGTGTGTGTGTGTGTGTGTGTGTGTGTGTGTGTGTGTGTGTGTGTGTGTGTGGAATGGAAAAACGAAATTATAAAACAATTCATGCAAAATACTCCATGATTGACAGGTTTTTTTGTAAATTAAAAAGAGAAAAAAATGAACAGACAAATGAAAGAAAAAAAGAACAACAACAACTGGAATACAAGGGTCATAGACATATTGAGATACGATTTTTCTTGTTTTCTCAAATGCAAAAAATCCTTTCATAGCAATTCTCATTATTTTATCGAACACATCATGAAACCAACACAACTTGTTAGGAGTTTTCTTATTCAATTCTGATGCTGAATAAAAGAAGAAGAAAAAAATGGAATATATAAATTCAAAGATGGAGAGAAATCTTTTTTTTTCATTGTTGATGCTATTATTATAAAATATAAATCAGCTCGAAAAATCAGTTCGATGTGACGTTGACGACGAATATGAGATTGTGAGGGTTCAGACTGAACACCATTTAAAGTTCATCTTTTTTTTTTTTTTTTTTTTTTTTTTTTTGAAATGTAATTTTCATTGAGCCTTATAATTCTATGATAATATTGTTCAAACTATACTCTCACTTTCCATTTTTACATAAACTTTGCTCACTTTGTGTTTCTTTCTCCTTCCCACATCTATCGAAATATGACGCTAACGCACTACATACACACATTTTTCATGCATTGAAATATATATTCACAGCTCTCTTTCTGTCCTTTTATTTAGATTTTTTAAAACGATTAAAACACATTTTCGGCCATGATAAAGAACTATTTGAAACACAAAAATTGAACGAAAAGCAAACAAAATAAAAAAAGAAAAAGAAAAAATAACGAACTCAAATTAGAAATTTAAATGTTCAGTGGTCTGGTCAAATTATTCATGAATTAAATGAGCGTATAAAGTACATTTATGTATGTTACTGAGTGAGTGTGACACGAGTTAAGGAAGGACAATCGAATGCCCATGTTCAGAAAAAAAAATCATGATTCGATCTCAATTGTTGAGCTGCTAATCGAACATCATGCAACGTTTGCAATATGCACGCATTTTTCATTGAAAATGCATCATTGAAACGGCATGAAACAAAAAAAAGTGTCAACACGAGAAAAAGTGGAATGAAACTAAGAAAAAACGTGAAAATAATAAACCAATTCTCGATATGATCAAAAAAGGGTTTTTCATTCCAAAAAAAAAAAAAAAAAAAAAAAAAAATGACCGGCCAAATGTCGCTGACAACCATTTAAAGTGCATTCTTTTTTTAGGGGATTAAAAAAAAAACCGAAAAAAATGCTACATTGATTTTCAGCGACTTTTTTTCTTGCTTTTAACGCAGACTAAATGTATATGCACGCGTGTCTGTTTAAAGTGCACGCAATTTTAAAATTATAGATTGGTAATGATATGCGACACGAGGAGACATCAACATTGCTAACGAAACGTATTCGAATTCTTTAAAAAAACCAACGAAAAAAAAGTGTATAATCACAACACATGAACAAAAAAAAGCACGATACGCCCGCCACCGAAATCAAATAGAATGCAAATCGACTGACAGTATAGTCATCCAAATTCATTTAAATATTCATATGATGATGAGAATCCATAGTGTAATTTCACTGTGTGTGATTGTCGTTATTTTTAAACTTGAAAGCGATTATCATAAATTATTATTATTGTACTGACCTGACCCCGGTGCCCTTGGATTCAAACACAAAAATACACACACATGCATGGGGAAATGGGGCTCCAATATGAATATCAAACCATTTCGATATCTCTTTGCTGCCCTTTTTTATATGGGCTATTGGTATTGTGCTGGCATTTGTGTGTTTTGTTCCGTCAAATGCATATGTATTTTATTCAAAAGTCTTTTTTTTTCAACTTCTTTCTCTTTAAATTTCTTTTTGTCATCGACAGATTCGATTTTATAGTTGCTGCCGGTTGTATTTTTTTTTTTTTTTCATTTCAGCCAACCGCATAGTACATTAACGAATTCATTTACAAAAGTTGAACAATCGTTTTTATTTAAATAGCAAAATAATCATAACAAGGACTGAGTGGCGCGTTTTCTTTTTTTTCTTTTTTCTTTTGGGCATAATTTAAATTCAGCCACAATTTCTTGCGGTTGACATTTATTATTTTTATTGCCGTGTGAAATGGTTTTTCTAAGTTACTCGCAATCTCTTCATTTACAACTTGCATGCACATTTTTCTTGACGATGTTATTTCAAAAAAATAAATAAAAAAAGAAAAAATTGATAACAAAAAAAAAAAAAAAACACAAGTGAATGTTGATCTGAACTCCAGAACTGAAACTTGTAATGATTTGTTGCCAGATTTTGTGAACAGTTTATCAACAAAACGAAAAAAATATTTCAAATCCTATACACACAAACACACACCCGCGCATATTTATCTCATCATGTGACACATGGCAACCACTTTGTACATATGAAATATTTGTGCTTTTATGGTTTAATGCGTATGTTTCACATATAAATATAAATTCGTTGTTGAGATATTTTGTCGTCTGATGACTGGCCCGATGTATGTTTATGTTTTTATCTCATTTAAATATAGTGTTGTTTATTTTTATTTTTGGTACACATTTGCATTCATATGCACGAATAATATCGCTTAAATAAATCCAATTGATAAACGATTTCTCATAAAACTCGAAGAAGAGACAAAGAAAGAGAGAGAGAGAGAGAGAGAGAGAGAGAGAGAGAGAGAGAGAGAGAGAGAGAGAGAGAGAGAGAGAGAGAAAAAGAGAGTGAAAGAGAAAGAGAGAAAATGATTTTTCCACTTTATCAATGACATTATCACAATCACAGCACAATCAGCTAACGAAATAAATACTGAATCATTCTCTGGAATTGGGAGAATAATCAGCAAACCAAAGTGAGAATAAATTGTAATGGGATAATAAAAGAATCGAATGCGAGAGCACATAAACAAAGAGATTTTTTTTCTTTTGCGGGGCCCGGGGGATGGGGGTGGCGGTAGAAAAATGAATTGAAACGGAATGATTGAAAGCGAACGCCAAGCAACAATATTAATTTCAATTTTCCTTTTTTACCTTTCTCTGTCACTCTTAACTGTGATTTCTTGAATGTTTCATGTGTGTTTTGTAGTTTAGATGCTTCGATTAGATGAGAGAGAGAGAGAGAGAGAGAGAGAGAGAGAGAGAAATAGGGAGTGAAAGAGAGAGAACCGAAGTATGAGAAAAGAAACAATATATTTAGTACGCCTTTAGAGATTATGCTACGGGATCATTTTTGGTAAATGTAATGCGTGCACACAAGGAAATGGTGGAATGAAAAAGATACAAAACAAAACGAACCAAAAGAACAAAAACGAATATACACAATAGACGCATTTATATAGTACGTAGCGAGATTTGAAATTGCGTAACAATAATAAATGCGTTCTCGAACGAGAATCATGTTTCTCAATTCAATATTTATTTAATTTAGTTGCTCATCGAAACCGGCTTGTTTGCTCCCTAAGCCATATTTATTTATTTTTAACGAATTCAAGTGCGTATAACACATACATTATATGTATGTTAACTTCATTATACGAATGCCTGTTGAAAGATTTGTTGTTGCTATATTCTTTTCAATTTTTCTCTTTCTTTTCGTTTCATTTTGGTTTTTCTTGTTGTTTTTATTTTTTGTATTCCAATGGAAAATTCATGATGTGTTCTCTTCTCTTTTTTTCTTTTCATTTTCACAGATTGTTTTCCTGTCAGTTGGCTGTAAGCAGTAAGCAGTAAACGCACAAATACCATCGATTACATTGACTATGTGAAGTTAGTCCAACAATTTGTCATTTGTGCACGTCACGCTCCAGATAAAAATGGTGAATCTATATAGCGGCACTCACATATATCAAAAACACATTGAATTAGAACCGCGAATGGATGATACGGCATGAGGGTGAGGGAAGAGGAAAGCTAATGCATACACAAACAAACAGAAAGACGAAAAGAGAGAGAGAGAAAGAAAGAAAAAGAATGAAAATAAGGAAGAGAGAAAGATGGAGAGTGAGCAAAGCGCTGAAAAATCACACTCAAATTAAGATTGATTGGGATCGAGAGCAGGTGGCAGCGATCAATAAATTTGACACATTTTCCATAATTTCTGTCCCGAAGACTCGGCACGTTCGAATTCTTCACCGTTGAAGTTGACCATTGGCAACATGTTTGCGATATTTTTTTGGTGCTTCGAGCTATTATTTGCTTCTGTTCGAAATTTTGAACTTCGAATGTGTATTTGTGTCTTAAGGGGGTTGGTTATTGGTTGTTCGTTACCTTTGAACAATACTGAAAAATATGTATTTCAACTGAAAGCTAAAATTTTTCTGTTTTTGCTCTTTTTTTTGAAACATCGTCCTGTTTGCAAACGAAAATTATTGTTATTGAGCATAATTCAGTTGGACACATCGCTTCAAATAGAAATGAAGCGAGTTCAAATACTATCACTTTTCAATAATTTTTTTTTTTTTTTTTTTTCAGAAAATTTCTCAAACAAAGCAAACACACATTTCTCTGTCAAAAAATGTCGTCCCTTCAGTTATATATCCACATGCAACGATGGTTTGTGTACACACAAACGAATTAATATTCATTAGAAACTTTTATGAACCAAGTCAAAATGTGAACCGTGCCATATTTTCAACAACCGACCGACTGATGTGGAACGAAAAATCGAGAAAAATTCATGAATTATACGAATCTTCCATAAGCTGTTGAAATTGCTTTTTCAATGCAATATTGCAATTGCAACTGCAAATGTAACAGCGTTGCATTGATGGAATGATGTAAAATGAAATTGTTTGTGCAATGTGTGTCTGTGTATGTGTGTATGAGAGAGAAAGGGAGCCAATCGAAACTCTTGAGATGGCCGTTTTGTAAAATTCCAACCGACTCAAAATATGCAAAAATGAAAATTGTGAATACACAGTTGCAGAATTCATAATTTATGTGTATGAACTTTCTGTCTTTTTCACGGGCGTTGTACCACGAATGCAATACACTCATAATGACAAACAAGACAAACACATGCTCAAAACACATAGCACATAGCACATTCACATTCACATTTACATTCGAACATTACTGGCAGTGCTATGTTTTTCGCATACAGTCGTAGGCAGTGTTACGATCTAAAGCCTGATAAATGTAATCAAAGCAGAAATAAACAGGAAAAGTGAACTAAGTTGAAAATACAACCGCATAAAGTAGATAAAGTGAAAGGCAAGAGAGAGAATAAACGAGAAACGAAAACCGATCGCACAGCGCGCAACGCATTCATAAACACAATATACTACATTGAAAATAAATCTGATGCCGCTTTTCATCCTCAATTCCGGTTTGTTTACATTCAGCTGTGGAAAATATCTCTTTTCTCGCTTAATGTGTGTGTGCGAGATTTCCACACACTTTCTCTCTCTTTCTCTCTCTCTCTCTCTCTCTCTCTCTCTCTCTCTCTCTCTCTCTTTCTCTATACTTCTTTTCCTCGCTTGGATAGAAAACAAACCATTTCACTCACACACATTCGTTCGCTTTTTCATTCTTTCGTGTCTCGAATAATGGCGAATGTGATATAATTTCATGTTTTACCTGAAACTGAAATGAAATGCAATTGCTGTTATGTAGAATGTAGTTATTCAATGGATTTTGTATATGAGCACCAGGCTAAAGTAATAAAAGAAACGAATTCGATTCATTCTCGGCAAAGAAGAGAGCATAAAGTGAAAAAGAGAAGAAAAGGCGTCCACCCATCAAACACCAAATTCGAATGCAGCACAATTTCTTCGTACGACCGAATCAGAAAAAAACACGACGAGAGAGAGAGAGAAAGAAAGAGAAACAACAACATTGCATTTGTGCTCATCGTTGTCTTTCAACGTACATGTGTTTAGATATGGATACTCATTTTGTGCCCTCTCTCTTGCTGCTTATCTATGCGCCGTTATTTCAATAAATTGAGTTCACGTCTGGCTCCATTGTACAAACAACACGAAGCAGCTGAGTGTAACAGCGTCCGGATAAGCACGAATTTTTTTCAAGAACCAAAACGAAACGACCAAGTACAACAAAAGATGATGCAAATGTAAAAATTGAGAAAAGCCGCAGTTACAACCTGAGGTGTATCAAGTTCGAAAATAAAACTTTTTTTTATCACCAACGCCACATTCTTTTGTGCATGTTTATAGACAGACAGATCAATGAATGGTAGTGGATATATATATAATATATAAGCTAAGGAAACGAGAGAGAGAGAGAGAGAGAGAGAGAGAGAGAGAGAGAGAGAGAGAGAGAAATCAAACGATGGATATGGATGCGGACAGCACATAGGAATAGACTTCAAAGGATGTGAGCTTTAAACAAAATTCTACAATTTACGTTTTTTTTTCTTCACTTCTTCTGTTACTGTTGTTTTTACATAGCTTTTTAATTTAGCAGAATTTGCAACCCCATTCTTTTTCCCTTGCTGTCACGATCTCTCCTCTGATATCTTTGAGAAATAGAAATGAAAAAAGAAGAAGGAGAAAAAGAACGAATTGAGTTTTATGACAGTCTTTTGTATATTATTCTGGTGTGTTTCAACAATCTGTGCATTTTGAGGGCTGCATCAAGGGGCGGTATTATAATTTAATTTATCAAGTTGTGTAAAACCATATATTTTATTCACGACTCACGACTCTCACAACGTATATTTGGTTTTTATTTTATTTTTATTTTTTATTTTTTGAAATTGTTTCAAAGATGAAAAAAGGCCCGACAACAACAACAACACCACAGAAATATCTAGCATATGCAATTCAAAAGAATCTGTCATGAATTGCCGTAGGTAAATGAAATAGAAAGGGAGAAATAAAAAATGTAAACCATTTCGCAATTAGAGGGTAATTAAATATGTGTTGCTTCTGCTCATTCTTTTTTTTGAATGCTGCTTTTTTTTCATACGATTGAAAAGATTTCGAAGCAATTAACACGATATTTACACTCTTAAGTATTTTAGTATTTTTTTAGCCGAATTCGGTATTGTAAACTGATTTAGCTGAAATATAGATAAAAATTACTACTGTAATCCGTGCGACAGCTAACTTCATATTAAATCAAAAATTTGCCTTAATATGAAGTTAGCTGTCGTACAGATTACAGTAGTACTGTATAATCTGTATTTCAGCTAAATCAGTTTACAATACCGAATTCGGCTAGAAAAATACTAAAATACTTAAGAGTGTATGCTAACATTAAATACACCGTCACAAACACAATTTGCTCATATATTTTGTTTTTCTTGTCGAAAGTTGTCTTGTTAAGTCCTTTTTTTCTTTCTCCAGCGAATCAAAAATAAAGAGAGAAAATGAGTGGAAGGAAGAAAGAATAAGAGAGAAAAATGGATGGACATAACGAGAACAAGAATGAAGATAATGATTTCTACCGCACCTAGTCTAACTAGGCGGCTGATTCGTACCCTTATCATTCTATCGCCCCGTGTGAATTTTAAACAACTGGACGGAGAACTGATAAGGGCTCGTGTCGCCAATTTCATCATATTTTGTACATTTAACAATGGAAAATTAACGGTTCTGAATTATTATCGGAACATTTTGGATTGGGGTCACGAACTACAGTCCGGGGAACTGCAGTCCGATAGCAATACCGAACTATAGTCCGATAAATATCGAACTACTGTCCTGGACTCGAGTTCGCATTTGAGTCGGACTGCAGGTCGGATATAAACGTACTCGAGTCCCGGGCTGTACTTCGGAATTTATCGGATTGCAGTTCGCTTTTACATAGACAAATGAAATATGTATAATAAATAAATTGCACACAATTTGCTCTTCTTCCATACATAGGCAATGCATTTCATATGGAAGACATTTATTTATGACCCTCACCCATCAACAGCAATTGCAAAATACAACAACAATAACATAGAATACACTTCTCAGAGGGCGCTAGTTTCTATGCGCGATTGACAATTGCTGTCGATGGATGATGACCTTCCATAAGAAATTTTGGAATCCTTTTGAACTACTTTCTCACATCCAAAGCCTGTCGAGCTGTTTGAATTGTATTTTCAGCTTCAGATACATTAACATTGGCTAATTCAATTTCACGTGCTGTTGTTGATTTTAATTCTTCGGATTGTTCCAATAAATTTTGTACATTTTTCAATCGATCACGTAATTCACCGATACGTTCAACCAATGTACGATCACCACCACCGGCACCCGATTTTGCATCATCGGCCAAAATGTTAATCTTTTGTTCAACAATTTTTAATTTTGCGTCAAATTCATTATCATCAATGACCGTTGGATTTGATGCAATTTGTTGTAAAATATTTTTCAAATCGGCCAATTTACGTCGATGATCATTGGCAGCATCTTGCACCAAATTATAACATTCGGGACAATCCAAACAACCCTTATGACGATCATGTTTATTCTCTTTACATCTGTCACATCGTCTGCCTTCAACATTATCATTACATGGACATTGACCATTTGCATCACATTTTACGTTTTAAACATGATTAAATACAATAAATTGCTAACGATGAATGTTAATTTATAAAATGTTAAACACTTGAAATTTTTTGATATTAAATGATCAAATAAAAGAACGATACATGCAAAAATAGGATTGTAAATTGGTAAAAATATATAGATTTTGACTCTTAAAATTGTTCACATAAAACATTACATTGAAACACGAATATATATTGAAAATCAAAATTATACTGAAACATGATATCGGTTGAAATGACATACAAAAAGACGTTGCGCCCAAATGGCAAACACCAATGTAAAAATAACGGAACCATCGCAATATTGTGTGATAGTATGATAACAATGTGTCTTACCGTGAAATACATATGGCCCATCGTATCGCCGATGAATCGTAAAATAGAGATACAAGTGACAAGGAAGATTAAAAGATGAAATACAAAAATGATGTTTGATAGAAGGAAAAGGCGAAAAAAAAGAGAAAAAAAAAAATAACAAATCGCAATATTTCTGTTATGAACGAAACATAGTTAAATTTTAATTGCATTTTTGGCTTTTCTAAATGGCATTTTCAATTACAAAGACTTATATTGACAAAAAAAAAGCGTTTGACTATTTTACGTTGAAAGATCAATCGCTACACAAAAAAAAAAAAAAAATAAAATAAAATAAAATAAAAAATGCTTGGTATTCAATTATTTCATCATTTAGTATGTAACTTAAAAAAATAATTTCTTTAATTCATTGTTCATGTCCTAAATGAATGGCTTAATTAAAAGGGAAAAAAAAAAGAAGAGAGTGAAAAAATTGAATGTCAATTGGCACTGCAGCAGATATAGCAAGCAAATGTTCTCTGCTTTATTCTTTTTTTTTTTTCCTGTTCCATAATATTTTCTATACACTAAAAAAAAGTCATTATTCATTTAGTAAAATTATTCTGCAAATCGATACAATATTTATAAAAAAAAAAAAAATTTTGAATTTTTTTTTCATTGATTGTTCTTTAGCATCGTACTGTTTAATGATGAGTTGAAATGTTTGGTTACTTAGATTCTCCATTCAAATCAATACTATCACAGGCTATATATGAAATGTACAATGTGGCTGTGTGTATGTGTGTGTGTTTGTGTGCGCTTTAGTATGTGTATTTGAATTTATGGCTCCAAATGGGGTTGTTTGAAACAACCATCTGGTAATGCTTCTGATATGAGTCTGATGTTATGCACTTCGCTTTCCAATTGTGACACTTCATATTGGTATGTTTTAATTGACAACGATTGTTCGTTCTTGACACGCTCTAATTCGGCCAAACGTTCAGCTAAATTGGCACGAACCACTTCGCCTTCAGCATTACTCAATCGTCTATCTGTTGTTTTTATTTGTTGAAATTTAAAAAAGAAAAAAAAAATGTTAAAGTTGTTGTGCTCAAGTTTTTCTCAATAATGAATTACATAAATTTGTAACAATATCAACATTGAATATTCAATATTTACCAAGTGCATTCAGTTCATCTAAATTAATATCTTTCAAATTTCTTAATTCTTCCATGATAGCGTTCACTTCTTTCAATGCCTTATCAACTTGACTTGTAGATTCCAATGAATCGGATCTTGCTTGTCCAACCTTTTTTTTTTTTTTCAAATATAATCACAAATTAATTCGTGCAACAATAATGAAAATCATCAAACTCAAAATTTTCGATGAGTCATATTGAATTGATTTCATATTTATATGTTTACCTTTTCTTTAGCCTCTTGTGTTGCAGCATTATCTCTACGACTGGCATCGCCAAGTTTTGAAATGCGAGCTTCGATAACACCAACTCGTCCATTTAATGAATCAGCTTCGTTACGCAATTGTTGAGCAGCCGCTTTGGTTTCATTTGCCTTTCGTCGAATAATATCTGCATCCTTTGATGCTTGTTCAGCATATTTTTCTTGGGCTTCAAGCGCAATATCATGAGCATCATCTGCATTTGTTTTAGCACCGTGCAATGCCTACAACAAATAATTATTTCATTTTCAATGCAATTTTTTCCATAGAATTTTATTTAATGATAATGATATTTGGATTTTTTTTTTTTTTTTTTTTTTTTTTTTGGTCTTGCTCAAACTAAACTAGTTTCTTACATCTTCAGCTTTGTATGTGCTTTCTTGGACTTGATTAATTTTTTGTTCAATTTCTGGTATTGTTCCCAACACCAATTTTGCACTTTCAGATGATTTTTGTACTTGTGCTTGGAAATCTGGAAGAAAAAAATTTTCATTTGTGTCAATTGATTGGTATTCGGTAATAATGATGATAATGATTTACCAGACAAAGTTTGATAGGTGTTTTTAGCCTCTTTCAATGTATTATCTCCATTAGAAACTGCGGTTTTAGCATCATTACTAATGAAAGTTAAATGTTCCAACAGCTTAAGTGCTTCATCTTGTTGTGCAATCAATCTTAATTTAAAAAAAAAAAAAACATTTTTTGTTTCATTATTACAATTTGGAATCAATTTAATCGATAGATTGAATAGATAGAGAATAAAAATTAATTTAATTACCGTTCAACTAACACCTCTCCGAGTTCTGTATTGTTATTATAATCACTAAGCAATATTTCATGTTCAGATATCAATTGATTAATTTCACTTTGTAATCGTTCGGCCTACAAATATTAGTTTATCAGTAAATAAAATGAAATGAAATGATTTCTTTCTGTTTTTTTTTTCTATTGAAAATTACATCTTGAATTGCCTTAAAGGCTTCTGTTCGTAGTTGTTCCAAATTTATTTCTGGCACAGATAATGCACTGATATTTGCAATTAAACTCAATACTTCATCAGACACTTGATTGGCCTGTTTTAATGCATCAGCCGATAATCCAATGGCATTTTCCAAAGCATTTGCAGATTGTTCGAATTCTGAACGAACATTTGTACGCAATTCGTCGCTAATGTTTTGAAAAAAAAAAAAAAAAAAAATGAATTTGGTAAAATCAAGGGCAAAATGCATAATTCATTTTACCTAATTTGTTTTTGTTGATTTAATGCATTTCTTGCCAATTCATAAGCCTTCGATGCTTTTTCATTGGCATCAACTGCATTTTGTTTGCTTTGATCAGCCTGTTTTTCCAAATCTTCGACATGATTACGGGCTAAACGTGAAATTTCACTAATTTGATCCGATTGTTGGCCAAATTGTTCGGAACGATCTTTTGCTCTAGCCAATGCAGCTAAACCGTCTGTGTTCAATAATACAGCTGCGTCCTAAAATAAATTCAATGCAGAGGAGAAAAAAAAATTAACATTCACATTTATTTTTGTTTTAATTTTCGATAATTTAGACTTTTTTTTTTTATCCACTCACATCCAAAGCCTGTCGAGCTGTTTGAATTGTATTTTCAGCTTCGGATACATTAACATTGGCTAATTCAATTTCACGTGCTGTTGTTGATTTTAATTCTTCGGATTGTTCCAATAAATTTTGTACATTTTTCAATCGATCACGTAATTCACCGATACGTTCAACCAATGTACGATCACCACCACCGGCACCCGATTTTGCATCATCGGCCAAAATGTTAATCTTTTGTTCAACAATTTTTAATTTTGCGTCAAATTCATTATCATCAATGACCGTTGGATTTGATGCAATTTGTTGTAAAATATTTTTCAAATCGGCCAATTTACGTCGATGATCATTGGCAGCATCTTGCACCAAATTATAACAATCGGGACAATCCAAGCAACCCTTATGACGATCATGTTTATTCTCTTTACATCTGTCACATCGTCTGCCTTCAACATTATCATTACATGGACATTGACCATTTGCATCACATTGGAATCCTTTTGAACCACTTTCATCACAATCGCATGGTTTGCAACCATCAACCGAAAATCCATATTGATTCTGTGCACATTGATCACAACGAACTCTGAAAGTTGAAAAAAATAAACATTTTGTTTGAGAAAAAAAAAATTTTTTTTTTCTTGGTTCATTCAATTTCTTCTGGATTCAATTCAACTAACCCAGTTACGCCTGGTTTACAATAACATTGGCCAGATGATCTGTCGCATGATGAATTAAAACTTCCAATTGGATCACAATTACAACTTTCACAACCATTGCCAGATACAATGTTGTAATAACCATTTTGACATTCATTACAATTTCGACCAACAACATTTGGTTTACAACGACAATTACCATTCAATTGATCACAAATTGAAATTCCATTCTCGGTTTGTTCAGTTCCTGGAAATAAAATGTTGGCAAAATGTTAATCGATCATAATCGAAATTTATAGAAAATGATTGAGTAATTGAATTGTTTACCTGCCAAATAACATGAGCATTGATCACAATTTCCATGTGGCAAAGCCAATGGATCACCAAAATGACCTGGCAAACATTGTTCACAATGTGCTCCAGCTGTATTGTAAACACACTTCAAACATTCACCAGTTGTACGGTTACAATTGCCAACAGCATTCGGATCAACATTTCCATTACAATCACAAGCCTGACAGAGTTGTACTTCACCATTATCTCCTTTTGGATCACCGAAATATCCATCCGAGCAAAGTTCACATCGAGGACCTGCATTTTGAACGATTTTTTTTTTTTTTTTTTTTAATGAAGAAAAGAAGAAAACAATTCAAAAAATTTTCGACGACATACGAATTTCGAAAAAAAAACAAAAATGCATGGTGAAAAAAACGAAAAATTTATAAAATTTTCCATCAAATATGACTTGGAAAAAAATTCGAAGATAACAAATAATTTTCATTTATAACTCACCGAAATAACCTTGTGGACATTCAAGACAAATGACCGATTCATCAGCCATTTGCATACAAGATCCTTCTGGACATGGGCATGGTTTACAATCGTATGTTGTGCCACTCAATGCATTTCCATAATAACCTTTGGCACATTGATCGCATGTATCACCAGCCGTATTATGTTGACAAATGCATCGTCCAGTTTCTGAATCACAAATATCCGCATGTTTATTACAATCGCATGGTATGCATGGCATAAATGGACCACCACGTGCTGGACTATGACGATAACCTGGTGCGCATGATTCGCAAAATTGTCCAATATATCCTTCGGGGCATGTACATTGTTCAATCCATAAAGCTGGTCGTCCGGCTGTACCACGATTTGCTGTTTGTAATTCAACATCATCTAAAAATGCTTCACCTTTTGTTGAATATGTGGCACGAATTTTGATAGCAGTTAAATTGCTTAAAATTGAAATAAAACCACGTGATGATTGACTTGGTTGCCATGTATATTCGCTATTTTCATGTAAACGGAATGCATATTCTTTAGTTTCTTGACCAGGTAAACCATGTCCCTGTGCAAAAATGGGTAATGAAATTTTTGTGCCAGCACCTTCTAAAATGACATCAGTTGTTGATGGATTTGGTCCCATTTGTCCAACCAATTGTAAACGAAATTTCAATAAACGATTGTATGATGCACGTTGATCGCCCAAAAAACGTTCCGGTGCCAAAAAATATATATGCTCATTACCTCTAGCTGTTGTTCCAATACTATTACTAAATTGATTATATTTTAAATCAATTGGATTATTAAATTCATCAACGGCTGACCATTTTTCTTTATGTTTATTAAAATTTGATGTTATTGAAACAATTGAATAACCGGGTGCACTTTGACATTCTGATGTATGTCCATAACAAAAGCATGGTGTACAACCAAATTTATTATCTGCATCTAAACTAAAGAAACCTGGTTTACATTCTTTACATCGTCGACCTTCAACATTTTCTTTACACAAACAATAACCAGTATCTGGATCACATGATGGTGTATTATCTAATGAACCGCGTGGATCACAATCACATCGTTGGCATCCTTGTTCACCAAATGCATAATAATTAGCTTCACATCGATCACATTTTTCACCCGTTACGCCTGGTTTACATTGGCATTTTCCTTCGGTATTACATTGCAATGATCGTGAACCAATTGGATTACAATCACAATTAATACAATAACCATCTGATCGCATATAATAATTATCTTTGCATCTTTCACAATTTGGACCATCACGATTTGCTTCACAATCAATACAGTGACCACCATGACCGGTTAAATTGTATAAGGCTTTGTCAAAGAAGCATTTTTTCGAATAATTGTTACAGTTGCATTCTGGAAAAATTAATTGAAAGTTTTTGTTTTCATATATTTTTTTTTCATCTAAAATAATTTTAATTTGGTTTTTTTTTTTTTCATTTAAATGTATTAAAAATTGTTTTTTTTTTTTTTTTTTTAAAAAAACTAAATTCATTGAAAATCAGTATTCCATTGCACATTAATTTTTCTTTTCACACGCCATTTTTACAATAACCATATGGTCAAATGGAAATTCTTTCATCACATATCACGTGCCATTTTCAATTATAATCGATCACTCATTTCATTTCACCTTTTCTCTTTCTACGCATACTCTCTCATCAATTGAATGATTTTTTTGTTCGTTATTGTTTTCATTTTTCTTTGTCTTATTTCAATTTGTAGGACGTTTTTATTTTTTCTACTTCATTTTTATATATATATCGTGTTGTCTTAACTTCTTGTGTATACGGCTAAGATTTGCTCTATAGAAAACGACATATGCTTATGCGGCAATGCAATGGCAAAATAAGCAACCAGTTTTCCACAAATGGAATAGTTGGAAGTTGCAATATAATTTATGGTTTTCGGCATTTTCTATAGTTGAACGAAAAAAAAAAAAAAAAAAAAAACGCTGTACAAAGAAGGTTCTTTGACCTTTCTCTCAACAGACAAATAATAATCAATGGCTTTCATCTTGGACCATTTTTTGTTCGATTTTCTTTTTCTTTTTGCTTTATTGACAATATTTAAATATGATAATTTTAAACAATAAAAGTTATTGTATAAACATTGATATTTTGCTTGTTTTTTTAGTATAACTTACGATTTAATGAATTCCATGGATTGTATTGATCAATTTCATTGGAATTTATATTCCAATATGGTTCAGTTTGTGAAATTAGTAAAAAACCAATGTATATATATACAAGCCACATTGTCTTACACTTTTAACGAATGTGTATTAAAATGTTGGCTTTTTTTTGTCGAACACACAAAGTGTCGAAAATATTTTGAAAAAAAAAAAAAAAAAAGAATCTAATAAATATTGGATTTTACACTTGTTTATTTGCTTTGTTCTAAAACTTCCTTACTCTGTTAAGTGAAAACTCAAACTGAACGAGAAATTTTATCAATGTCTTGGATTTTGCTTGAAAATTATGCTTTTGATGAAGAAATGATGAAAATGGCAACAAATCAACAGATCAGATTCTTCCTACATGGAAAGTTAATATTCTGGTTTAATCGCAATAAAATGTGTCTTAACTATCAAACACATTGATAAATATGATGATTGAAAATCAAGAAAGATACATTTCTTTTTATGTGCAATTTCTCTCTTGATTTTCTTTTTTTCTAGCCTAGGTTAAACATTCTTTGTGTGAACAACGATTGTAATTTTTTTCATAATACGATTTCAAACGATATTTTATGGAATGGTGTAATAGAACGCAATCAATATTATAAAATTATGGTTACAAGAATGACGAAAGAGAAAGGTATTACATACGTTTGCATTCGTGTACATTTTTTGATGTAGCTCTGCCCCATGGTGCATCATTATAGAATGATAAACATTTTTCACAATCTTGTCCATCAGTATTATGCTTGCACTGGCATACCCATGTTCGTTCTCCGTTTAATCCTAGACAATTAAAAAAAAAAGAAACACGATAAAAATATTGAATTTTGTTTATTTGCTTATTTTGTGTTAATATAAGTTAAATATTTATAATTGTTTTGACATTAAAATTGTGTTCAATGTGCAACCGGTTAGCTATGTTCTATAGCAATAATAATTTTTCTTCTTCTTCTTCATCATCGTCATTTATTTGACTCTCAATACATGCAGAAAAAACGAATTCAATCCGAATGCACAAATACAATATTCTTTATATATTAGTTGAAAATGTGTCGTACGTATTAAATTGTTTGTCTGCATGTTAGTTATAATGTCTAATACATGACAAAGAATAAGGAGCAGTGTTATTGCCATTGGCTAGTGTAAAGCTAGAATCGTGTATATGTGTACGATTAAAAAAAAAAAAAAACTTGAAATTTGATTTACCTGTACCAATGACACATTTATCAGAATGACCATTACATTTGCATCTCGCACCAACGGCAATATCAGCAATCGCATAAAAGTATGTTTTCAATACTTGTGCATCACCAAACACTTCATCACCAAATGTATTCAAACGATCCAATGAAATGCGAATATCGGTTGCAGTAACCCATGACTGTTATGTTTCGCGTGTAAAAGAAAAAAAAAAATAAAATCACATAAACAATAAACAAAAGACACGATTTCTCATTTAAAATTAACAATTGGCTCATGAATACGAAAAACGAAAATTGAAAGAAATAAAAGAAAACCAAAATAAAAAAAAAAATTGTAATAAATCAATGTTTGTGTTTACTTGCAATTCGATGCTATGCTCAAAATTGTATGCACTGGGTCTTCCTTCAAGTGTTGAGAATGCAACGTTACCATCACGCAATGGTGAAATATCGCTGTATTCACTCGTACAAAATGCACGTGATTCAGATTCACCTTTTTTTCTTATGCGAAACTCTGACAAACTATCTGGCAAACCGTATGTATCACGGCACGTGGCACTATTAATTGCAATCATTGTCATCATCGTTCAGTCATTGCAAATCAATCACAAAACAATTAAATAGAATAGAAAAAAGGACAGACAATTAACATCATCATTTTATAGATTAAATATTTGATTTCAAATATTTCAAAGAATGTTAGAACATGATCATATTGTGAGTGAATAATCGAATCAAGTCAGTAACGGTTAATAAAAATTTGGTTAATTTATAGTAAAAGATATAAAATCATAATTTTATTTCTCTTTATTTCTCTTTCTTTCTTATACTCTCATTCACATTCTCTCGGTTTTTGTCTCTTCCTTGCTATTTCGCCTCTCTCTCTCTCTCTCTCTCTCTCTCTTTCTCTCTCTTTCTCGCTTTCTCTCTTTTTCGTATTTCGTTTCACATAAATTTCTGATTTAGATTTGTATATTATCAAATTGACACACAATAAGTTGATTTTGGTTCCAAACGTATGGAAAGTGGTTCCTGATTCTATGGGGCATAATGAAAACCGAACGGAAAAAAAAATCGTCGACCATGATAAGCATACAACTTAACAACAGACCTTGATATGATAAGATTGTCAACGTCTCATTCATGTTTTAAAAAAAAAATGGCTTATTTTATGTCCTCTGTGATTGGCTAGGTGATTGGCTTGATCGTTTTCGGCATTTCTCTCTCATTGTACCGAATTAGGCATTTTTCGTCGGTCATTAGTTGGTTATCAGTGACAAAATGAAGATGTAATCAAGTTGAGTAAAAACAAAAAAAAAAAAAAAACTGAAAAGCATATAGACACACATACATACCTATAATATTGATATGGAATCCATGATCCGTTTGTTGTTTGACGTTTGTAAATAGCAAATGATTCGGGACGCGGTGAATAGAACACAATTCGGATGTATGTGATATCAAATGACTTCCCTATATATTGAGAGAGTAAAAGTGATATTTTCAATTTGTCACGCGTTTATTATACACATAACGTAACTCGAATAAAATGTTGGAATTTCAGTTAGAAAAGCAGAAGCAAAAAAAAAAAAAAGCCGTTACAATCCAATTGAATGAGTATTTTTAGCACTAGTGTAGTTTTTTTTTAAATTTACTTTACTTTATTACGATTATTTGAATGCTGAATGAAAAACGATGATAATTGTGCGAATGTATAGAGAGAAAAAAATTTAGAGAATAATTGCTTTTTGCTTTTCTTAATGTGAAATTATGACATTTATTCTATGGATAAAAATAATTTATGCCCATACAATTGAAACGTTTAAATTGATAAAAAAAAAAAAACTGGTTTTTATGATCATATGGATAATCTTTTCATGGCAAACATAAGTGAAATTAGACACTGCAAAACTTGTTCACGTTAATGATTAGGTCATCATGAAAAAGAAAAAAATTTCTTTTTCTTTAATTGCAATGCAATCATCAAATGGCAATAAATATGACAGAAAAAAACACAAATTAAAAATAATATGATTTGAATCTCAATCTTAATTGAATCGTTTTATTACCCAGGTGCAATGTTAAATTGATTTGTGTTGGATATTGAACGCCTTCATACATGGTCTCCGATTGCCACCATGTTTGTCGTGTTGGCTCATGTAGATCGGTTAAATAAACGGAACTATGATCGCCTTGATTACATATATTGTCACAACTCTTTCGATTTGAGTATCCAGTTTGTATACAAAATTCCTGTGGTCCATTTTCACCGCATGTGTTTGTTGCTTCCATTCGTACATCATAAGCAGCATTCACGAATTCTGGTAAACATCGCTAAATAAACATGATATTTAAACATTTTTTTGACTTTTCTATATTTTTTACTCTCTTTCTCTCTCTCTCTTTCTAACTTTTTTCATCACTATTTTCGCTCTTAAATTGATAGATAAAAAATTATGTAGAACATTCTTGCATGAATTATATGCAAACGAATATGCTTTGAAATAGAATGAAATAATTAATTTCTGTACAAAGATTTATACTCAAATTATTTCACATGCCATATGTTGAAATAAGAACAGAACACATTGAAGAAAAGCAAAAAAAAAAAACATATGGAAATTACCGCATCGTAACAGAACAAATTAAAATCAACTTCGAATAACCGAATCCTATTTCAAGTCTTTTTTTTTTTTTTTTTTTTGAGCGAACAAACTTCATTCTCAACCCATCAACTGTAATCGTTCATAGTGTAGTTTGTTTTTTTTTTTTGCGCTGTAAATAAAGAATTTTGTTTGTTCAACAGAAAAAAAAGCAAAAAATCGAACGACAAATGTAAACGAACGCGAGCTCAAGATAGAGATAACAATGATTTTCCGCTGAATGTGTATGACAACCGGCTCAAGCATACAGTTTGCTTTGAAACATATAGATCTTTACGAAACTAAATGAATTCAAATGTGTACTGTAAATTTTTGATGTGAAACCTTTTCATTTTGTACATATTAATAATGAAAAAATGTGATTTAATTGACAACATTGAACATGAATTTCGTCACATAAATTTTTGGTTCAATTAAAAATAGAATAATCTTTAGAAAACTTGACGCTATAAATATCAATTGAATGTCCGAAGCGATAAAAATCGATCAACAAGTCAGAGAATTTCCGGTTAAAAAAAGTCGTATGTGAAATGCTAGTAACCAAATCGTCTGAGAATTTTTTTTTTTTTTTCTCAAGAAAAAATTTGTTTGTAAACTAAAACTGTTGATGCAGCGTTGTTGGAATATTTAATGAAATCCGAAACTAAACTTATTAAAATATGCAATTCGTTCAACAAGTACATGAATAAAAAGAAAAATGTTCATGCTTGCAATGCAAAATGGCATTGACGATTTTTGTATAATCCTCCAAACATGATGAAAATGAAATAAATAAATAAATGCACGAAATTAATATATTTACCTGTGGCTTTCCATACGGATCATAGCATTCTAATGCTGGAATATAACTAATTGCACCTTCATGTGATGCACTGATTCTTTGTAAACTTCCAAATGAGGTAATAACAAATAGCAACTGCAATGTCCACTTCACGTTCATCATGTTTTAATTATTTTTTTTTTTTTTTTAAATAATTTATGTGTATAAATTTTGTTTTTATTTTTTGTCTTCTTCTTCTTCTTCTTCTCTCTATTCTTTTATATTCAGAATTAACTATGTATTTTTATTTTAATCACTTTCCGTTTTCCGTTTCCATTATAATTTCATCATTTTATCAATAACAAACCACCGCTAAAAACAATGAAAGAAAAAAAAAAAAAAAAAAAAATCATTGAACGAAACAAAACAAAAAATAAAAATGTTTGAATCGGATTTATAATCGTTTTGGGCCAAGCAACACATGTTCCTCAAAACATATTAATTACTTCATCTTTTGCTATTGGAATGATGTCATTGAGTTTTTAGAATCCTATTTGCAAGAGAATATAAGAGAAAATGTTTAGTTCATAAGCACTTTTTTTTCTCATTGAATGATTTCGAAAAAAAAAAAAAATATCCTGTATTAAATTGGTCATTGGAGTCCAAAGTTATTAGGGAAATGAGGTGGATGTCTGTGTTTATATGTGCACTCTCGTATGTATGTATGTGTGTGTGTGGCAGTATGAATTTCATGTATATAAATAATTTCAATAAAATTGAAATGAACAAAAACAAAACAGTGCTCACAGTTGAAATGAAAAATGCCGAACATCTTGAATGCATAAAATAACATGCGTTGAGTTTTGTGTTTGCTTTGAAAAACCAAAAAAAAAAAACAATAAATGAAATGTTCAATTCTATTTTTGGGAAAATGTCATAAAAATATCAAACGATGGAATATAACACACTCACTACATCTCAAGATGTAATGTTCTAGCTGTTGCTGTTCCTCATTTTTCATTCATTCATTCATTCATTCTATCTTTCGTTCTATACTTCTTCTTTTTCATCTTTATTTTTTTGCTTTCTGAAAAGTTTGTTCCCATTTATAGTCGAATAAGATAAGCAACAAAACTCTTTGCAATGAAATTAGAATGATTTTTGTTTGCTGGTGGAACATACGAAAAGTTCACGACACGCGGAAACATTGTTTTAATGGACCGGCCTGGATTCAAATGATTTTTTAAGGCGATCTCAAAATGAAAAGAAAATGGATTAAAATCACATTTACATTATGCACACATTCTATATATTCTTTATAAACAGATTGAATCAGTCGATCAGACGCTGGACAGACTAATTTCAAATAAAAATTCACTTGAAAGTGCCTCCTAGTATATTTATAAGTTGGTTGCTTATCTTTTAACATGAAACTTCCTCTCTTATTTTTTTTTTTCTCATCTTCTTATTTTCCTTCATCTTGTTTCAATCACAATCATATTTCACAATGAAACACGTACACTATATTTACAATGCTATCGACCGATCCTCATGTTTTGAATGATCAGAAATGTTTATTTTTTTTTTTTTCTTTTAATATTCCTGGATGGAATTGCTTCTAACTAATTTGCGACTAACGAATAAATAACATTGCGTCCAGCATCATAATTGATTTGAAATTCCTAGACAGTAATAATTGTGGGATGAAATAAAAAAAAAAAAAAAAAAAAATAATAAATAATAATACGGAATAAGACCGTCAAACATATTCTTTGTATGTGGAATTTGTTTGTTAATGACAGCAAAATAGAGGAATGAAGAATATAAACAGAGAGAGAAAGAGAGAGCAAATCAGTGAGAATATATATGAATAAATTTCATTTGCATCGCTAGACACTTTAGTTTTATGTGAAAACGGCAATGAATTTTTAATGCTTTTCTACACTCGATAGACTCAACTCGTTGGCTAATTGCAATTTTGTGATGTCAAGAATTTCTAAAAAGACTTTAAACCCGTAAATGAGTAGAGATCAATCATCATGCACAATAATTTGGGCTGTAAGCCATTTCTCAAAAACAAAATTTTCTATAAAGTGTAGTGATTAGCTGACCTATCGATTCAGCTTTTGCGCATTGCATGCACTTTTTGGCTATTTAAGCATGCGCAACAGCTGAGTCGATGTTCATTTATTATCATTTATTGTTGTGTTAAGACCTCAACGTAACGCAGCCGGTGCGTTTAGCAATGTAATTCGAACCCTTTGTTGCCAATACAAAGTAAAAATAAATGAATAACTTCAAAGTTATTTTTCATCGACAATTGTGTTTTCATTATAATCACCATCGCCTCCACCAACCAGAATATAATTGTATCAAGTACATTATAAAAACCGTACGAAGAAGAAAAAAAAGAAAAACTAGTAAGCGAGCCGAAACAAAGTTTAAACTTACTTATGAATAAAAAAGAAACAAAAACAAAACCGAACAAAACATTGAACATTAGAAATCGATTTTAAGACAGCGTGAGAGAGAGA
Organism: Resseliella maxima; assembly: GCA_029041755.1. Classification (NCBI taxonomy): domain Eukaryota; kingdom Metazoa; phylum Arthropoda; class Insecta; order Diptera; family Cecidomyiidae; genus Resseliella; species Resseliella maxima. The sequence goes on from JAQOWM010000165.1 coordinate 230,716, forward strand.
GAGAGAGAGAGAGAGAAAGAGAGAAAGGAAACATTCCAGACTCTTTGTGAATGAGACTACACATGATTTGCTACATTCAATGCGTGTTCATGTGGAATTTAAATTCATAACCAGAGATTTGTTTATAACTGAATCTAATGAGCGCTACAGAAACAAGGATCTCACACACATGTTCTTTTTCTCTTTCAAATTATGCACAGAAATTTAAACAAACTTTAGCACATCGTTAGTCGAATGAAAAATCATATTCAATCAATTGCGGCAAAATATTTTTGACACCTTTTTATGCACACACACACACTCCGATCAAACACAAATTATTTTGTAACATGTAAAAAAGAAAAACTGCTTAACTAGAATAAAAATTAATTTTGATTATTTTTTTTTTTGTTTTTTTTTTTTTTTTTTTTTTTTTTTCTAATTTACATTTCGTGTGTGATTTGCTCATCCATTCCACTGACAAACAACCAACCAACCAACCGAAATACACAACAATGTAATCGAACACTGACTTTTGGTTGTGACCTGTTGTGTATCGAAAAACCAAAACGAAACTGAACCTTACAATTCCTATTCGGCTGAAAAGCATTTGGATTGAACGCAAGAGGAACCTAGCTCACAGTGCATACAAATACACATATTTTTCTTCGTTGTTTTCATTGTCGTCTTCTTCATCACAATACTAAAACACATGCATACAGACTCACACATATGTCTATTGAACCGATGAAAACATATTGAACGTATTTTTCTGCTTTTCGTATTCATCTTCTTTTTCATCTTTGTTACTTTATTCCTTTTTTTTTCTCTCTCTTCTCTCGAATGTGTTTTAAGTGCGCAGGTTGCACATACTTAAGCGTAATCCGTTCTACAATATCTACATGCATAGTAATAATGCAAAGCAAAGTAAAGCCGAACGGAGAAGAAAAAAATTAAAAAAAAAAAAAAAAAAAAATCAAAGAGAAGTAAACGATACAAGCAAAACGATCAACAGCTAATCGACACAAAATTATGTATATCGTACTCTAAAACGCATATCTTTAATTCGGTTGAAACTACACAAAAATCACATGTGTCGTAGTTGAAACGAAGCATATATGCATGCATGTGCGCGCATTGGATAAATGCGCATAGCATAAATCCAAATACAAAGAAAATATGCCAGACACACGAAAACCAAAGAAAACAAAATGTTCAAGACAAACAAAATAAAAACAAAATGAAACAGAAAATCCGTTCAGCATAGCAGATCACAAGTGAACAACATACAAATAATTATATAAACGCATTTAAATGCACATACACACACACACGCACACACACACACGCACACACACACGCACACAAATCACACTTACGATCGACTTAACGATCAAACATACGTACGAAAAGTAAACGACGCATTTACATGCGATCATGCAATACACATAGGATCAAACCATCACCAAAACAATAACGATCTTATTCAATTTTTAAACGGTAAGAACGAAACAATAAACCAAACTAAAAAGAAAACAACAATTTGTGTTAAAGAATAGAAGCCGACAAATGAACTGTACGGTTTTAGTTGATCTGTGATTCTCTTTGATGTTTCATTTCAGAATTATTTTATCGATACTCCAGACGCTAATTCTTTTTTTTTTCTCTCTCTCAAATTTTGCATTACAAATTCAATGTTTTAAATGATACGGGACAAATTGATGCGACAAATTTAGATGAATAATTTAATTAAATGACGATTTTGTTTTCTTCTTCAAATTCATTCGTTCGAAAATATTTCCGGCAATCGAATTTTTCAGAACAGTTCATTGAATTTCAACGTTTATATTTTCTTTATATAGCAGTATGTTGTTTCCTTTATCAATTTATATGCTTTCTATTCCATAGTCTCTTATCAGCTGCATGACAATGTTTCTTTTCCATATGTTTCGACACACTTTTCTCTCTCTCTCTCTCTCTCTCTCTCTCTCTCTCTCCTCTTTTTTAGCAAATATTTTTGTGCTTATTCTTTTCAAAAGAATGTACTTGAAATGCAAATGAAATTTTTTTTTTCTAGCTATTTTCAACAGAACAAATGAAAAAGAGGAAATTTTTCCATTGAAAAAAAGGAAAAAAACATGTGTATTGTGTATACGAAAAGTTTAAAATTTTAATGTAGTGTAATGAAGTTTCGATAAATTTCTTGAATTGTATAGTATGTGAAAGGTTTGTGCGATAAAAATACATTGTAAGGTTTTGTGATAAAAGATACTCACTACGAAAATTGAAAGTATTGATAAATCTTCTTTTACGTTTTGCTGTGAAAATGGATTTAATTTTTATTCCATCCAAAGTGAAGTGAAATCAAATCAAATAATAAAATATTAATAAATGTATAAAAGATTTTACTCATGCTTGCATGACATGATAAGCAAATTATAATGACATCCGTTACCGTTTGAAATGCAATTTGCTGCAATTTCAAGAGTAAAATATATGACATTTAAATTAAGATAATTAAAATACTTTATTAGAATTTCACAAATGAAAAACAACAATCAATTATTTAGTTTTGTTGAATTTTTTCTTTGAAATGTTCGGACAAATACGAAACAATATATATAGTAAATGTTGAACATTGTATGCGATAATTGAGTGTATTTTATTTGGAATATGTATATATGTTACCAGAGAGGAAATGTAAAGAACCAACAATTTTGTTCACAATAATCAAATGTTTATCAAAAATAGCGTGTAACCTTTAACATCTATTCAGTGCCTACAACATATTAATTCTTCATGATTTTTTGTTTTTTTGTTGTTTTTTTTTCATAGTCCTTAAAAATCTATCGTTTTTATTAACGATTAATGATTATCTAATGTGTAATGCCGAATCCTCTCTCTGTATGTGTATGTGTATGTGTTGGATTCAATTTTCTGTGTGATTGTATTTTTTTTTTTTTTCTTTTTTTCTTCATAAACTCGCGTTTGGTTTTGTGTTTGTGATTACATTCGGCTATCCGATACATTTCATTCATTAAAAACAAATACTACACAGCAAATAGGAAATGTTTATCAGGAAGTTATTCCCAAAAAACAAAAAAAAAAAGGATAGAAAAAGTATTGATAGGCCTAACATTTATAAATATGTATACATTTACTAATAATTAACTGAATAATTTTTTTGTTTTTCTTCTCCTTTTTTTCTCAATTCTGGTCATTTAGTTGCCAACTAATTATTTTTGTTATTTTTTTCACTTTTTTTCGCGTGATCGCGTATGCTTTGAACTATTATTATCTTGTGATTCTTGTTCATCGTTCTCTTTTTCAAGAATGCATTCATCACTTTTCGATTTACTGATTGTTATCACCGGTATATTTTCCGACCAAATGGATGCTTGCGAATCTTGACGTTTTGGTTTTGGTGGCTCTTGATGACGTTTACGTCGAATTGATTCAAAATATGTGGTATTTTTTGATGATGTTTCTGGATTTGTTTTAACACTTTCTGACATTGATACGGAATTTGAATCATCGATATAGGTTTTAACAGGTGATTGCAAATCTGGATGTGGTTGTGGATCTATAACACTAATCGATGTTATTGGTTGATTTTGTTCTTGCTTTTTTGCCGCCACTGCCTCTTTAACCAATGCAAAAAATGAATTTAATTTGCGTATCGGTTTATTTAAAATGTCATCATTTTGTTTAAATTTTTCGGATGGTGACGGTGATGACGATGATGTTGTTGTTATTTGTTGCATTGTTGTGGAATGCATTTTTTCATTTTGTTGTTCAATATTTTCAATCGGAATTGATACATTTGATTGATTGTTTTTTGGTGAATTCAATTGAAATGATGTTGTTGGCGATGCACTTTTTGACATTGAACCTGAACTATCTTTCGATAATTGACCTTTGATTTTTGTTTTATTGTGCGCAATGTCTTTGGAACTTATTTGATCTGTATCACTTTCATCTATTTCACGGCTGGTATTATATTCAGGCGCACATTCACTACCACCTGAATCAAATTTAAATATTTCCGCTTTCCTACTGCTGGCTACAGCTACTGGCGGTGATTTACGTTTTGTTGCATATGATTTTTCCGGTTCTATACACTTTTCATTTATTATATCATGATTGATTATCGATTCTTGCAATGATGCTGGCAATGATAAACTTCCATCTGATTCTCGTGCATTTTGTTGTCGCCGACAATTGGCATTTCATGCGGTTTTTTTTAATTTTTCCTTTAATTTTTCATGGTTTCGATCTATTTTTGGATCTTTTTCTCTTTCTCGTTCTCGTTCTCGTTCTCGTTCTCGTTCTCGTTCTCGTTCTCGTTCTCGTTCTCGTTCTCGTTCTCGTTCTCGTTCTCGTTCTCGTTCTCGTTCTCGTTCTCGTTCTCGTTCTCGTTCTCGTTCTCGTTCTCGTTCTCGTTCTCGTTCTCGTTCTCGTTCTCGTTCTCGTTCTCTATCTCGAACTCTTTCTTTATCTCTATCTCTATCTTTTTCTTTTTCTTCAATAACACTAGATTTAATAAGTTTCGTTTCATCGGTTTCAATTGGTTTACGTCGAGATATTTCAACAATATCTCGCATACGTGTAAATGATAATTTTCTTGGTTGGGCTTGTGGTTGTTGTAAACATTCAGGTTTTCGATCATCAATTAAATGAACGCTTGATCGTTTACGTTTAATTGGTGTACGTTTTTCATTGTTTATTGTTTCCTGATCACGTGGCAATTGTTCATGTTGTTCAGTATCTGTTTCATCACCATCATCACCAACATGACTTTCATCTTCGGATGTATTTGAACTTTTACGTAATGCTTTTTTCATAATTCGAGCCAAAAATTCGCGTCGCGCTTTAATTTTTTCATCATCCGGTTCAGATGGTTGACCAGGTGCACTTGGTGTTATTGGTGATGATGCTTCCAATACTTTACGCCATCGATCCATTGCATTATTTCCACCATTATCATCAAATTTTGCATTAACAACACGCTGTAGCATTTTTCGTCGCTCTTCTTGATGTTTACGACGCAATTGTTTTTTTAAATCTTGATTCGATTCACGTAATGAACTAGTCAACGACAATAAATAATAAATTATAAGAACTAATAATAATAACAATGGAATCACTGTGCTCGACGATGCAATTATCTCTAATGGATAATAGTATCTTCTATAAAAATTGAAAATGGTAAATTGATTGAATAAACAAAAAAAAAAAAAACATACAAATATATTCGCCATAACAACAAAACAAAATCAGATCTTTGATTAATTTATGAATTTAGCACAAAATTGCTTACTTTAATTTACGTTTTAATGTGTCTATAAACACACGATGTATGCGCAAATGATGAGCAAATAGTCCACAATGCCAACTTGGTTCAATCCATACAATTGCGTAACTAACAGGAAGCACACACAAAAAAAGCATTGTCAATAACAATGCCAAATAAAAGTTATTGGAACGCGAAGCTCTGTGTAGAAATGCAAGTAAAAAAATATGACATAAATTATGTTGCAATAACTTCTTTTTCAAAATGAATATAAAATATGGTAGAAAAAGAGAAATGGACGAAATAAATTGAAATGACGTGAAATCACCTGAAAATAACTTCTTGTGGAACATTGCAAGTAAGAACCGCCCAAGATCGAAAGTACATTAAAATTCCAAGTTTTACTAAGTTCATAACCGCTAAACCAGGAGCAAAAAATAAACCCATCCATACTTGACCTTGATTATTTACCAAATGCAGAATATTTTCGGCAATTTTAAAATCTCCATACTGAAATGAACAGAATAAAAGAGCAAAGAAAGATAAAGAAGAAAAAGAGGAAGAAATCCAAAATGGAAAAAAAAAGATTTATTTTCAACTGAAAGCCAAGCGGAAAAAAAAAAGAATAAAACCAAATGGCATTTATTTACTTTTGGAAATTTCTTCTCCAAGTCCCAACACCAACACTTATTCATAAATCGAACAAATAGTGCACGAAAAAAGTCCATAAATAATGTTGCAAAAATTGTACAAATCAAATCAAATACCGTTAATTTAACCATTTCTTGACCAAAAAGTGTTTCCCAACACAATTCACGTAATTTTGCTTGATTTTCTATTGGTAATGTATTAATGGTCTCTGTTAAAGTTTTACCATAAAATTCGGGCGGCACACCAGTTATATTATCGCCTTTGCACACCATTGCAATCCGTAAAGGGTGCGATGATGTTGAATTTAATTCATTAGAGGCTGTGGTCATTGATGTACTTGGTATTGTTTGGGTATTATCATTAATTGGTGACGATAATGTTGAAGTTATTGAAAATGATTGTGTTGGTATTGGTGATGCACGCATTTCAATGGGAATTTGATTTATTGTTGGTGCTATTGTTGTTGTAGTATCGATGATATCATCACAATCCTCTTTAGTATACCAACCATTTTCATTATTGAGACATTCTTCAGGAATTTTTATTTGCGATGTTGCATCTAAACTATAATCCGTGCTACTCATTGTGGCTGTAATATATTGTGAAAATTGTTGTTCTGTTTGTGTGGCATTTTCTATATTCACTGTATCACTTGTTGTTCGTAGAAATTCTGTTACTGTTTCATTTAAAATTGTGTTCATATCTTATGAAATGTCTGTTGTAGTTTCAAATGTATTATTTTGTATTTATTGGAAAATTTGAATTCAATGGATTTTCTGTTGTTGTGAAATTAAATTCACTCTCTTCGTCAATTGTCATATTTCTTAGTTCCGTATGTATTGAAAAAAAAAAAAAAAATATTCGATTTTCAATATATTTACAAATGATATTTATGTATGGATATAAATTATATTCACAAACCTATCATACTGAACTGTAAATTGTACATTCTTTTTTCACTTACCGGACTAGCATATCAACAACATTCCTACGGTGACGATCTGCTTTTGCATCTACCACTTCATTTATTTCAACGTCATCTAAAGCATCAGCTACAGCTTCACCCATATCAACACCTTCATCTTCATTTACAGCATCAACCTCATCTATATTGTTAGCTTTACTTATTGCATCAGTTCTACCATCAGCCCCAGTTTCAGCTATCGATACAAATGAAGAGTAATTAGTCAAGTTCAAAGTTGCAATTATTGACCGTTGCAATTCATGAATAATGTCTCTTCTCTTTTTTTGTGGAATTCACAATAAATATTATCAAAAAAAAAAAAAAAAAAAAAAAAAAAATGTGCCAAATTGAAGAGGAAAATCAAACTAAGCATAAACACAAAATGGTTTAGTAGTAGGGAAAAGGGGGTTCTAAAACACGAATTAAATCGATATCAAATTTATATCAATTTAATTCGCGGTTCTAAGAAAATAATTGAAATCAAATGTATATTAAATTGATATAAAAATAATATCAAATTTATAATAAAATTATATCTAAATTTATAATAAATTTATATCAAAGTGATATTAATTCGATATCAAATTTCAGTTAAATTCATAAAAGTGATTTTTTGTTTTGTCTGAGGATTTTAATTAAAATTTTGCATAAGTACGCCATGCTGAAAAACTTATGACTAATATAAATGAAAGATTTTCGATTCAATTTTCATTATTTAATTTATTGAAATTTCATGAAAAAAAAAATACATTTTATTTTCTATTATAACTATTTAAATTATTATTATTATTACTAAAATCGATTTGATAAAAACAACGAGAAGAAAAAAACAATAAAAAATATAGGCAAATTTATGGAAAATATAAAGCGTGACATCTCTCCATCGATGACACTGGACGGCGGCAAATTGGGCATTTGCGACGCGTTTCACATATAGCCGTAATACAACTCCGACAGAGAACATGACTACATGGGAGAACCATTGGCGTATTTGTCAATAAATCGTCCCTACAAACAGCGCATAATGGTCGATCAAGTTGTTTGTTGCTGTTGTTGCTGTTATTGTTGTTGTTGTTGTTGTTGCAGCTGCTGCTGCTGTTGTTGATACGCTGCTTGTGGAGGCGGCTGCTGATATTCGCCAACATAAATCACATCATCATCCTCTTGATCAACCACATCAACCTCTTCATCAACTTCAACATGACCATCAACATCAATATCATCCTCAAGGTCATCTATTTCGATGACACTAATATCACCATCATCCTCTGGCTGCTGTTGCTCAACATGCTCAATGCTCATCAGGTGATGGTGATCGTGGTGATAATGTTGATGGTGGTTGTGATGGTGAAATCGATTGAGAAATACTCGCATAGATGGAATTTCGACAAACCATCCATGGAGTATCAGTATCACGCTCATTGTTCATTCGCTGAACATTAATTTCATCGAAGTTGATCGGCCCGTCATTAATATCGATGTCTTCAAAGTCGGCAATCGTTGTAGGTGTTGCAATTCGAGCGAAAAATGATGGAGAAATCGGCGGCATCTTTTTACACTATCCGGTGTTCGATATCCATGTCCCTAGTATGGCGATGATGGTGGAGGTGGTGAAGGTGGTGGTGCTAAATGTGTTGGGTAGAACGGTGTGGGGGTGGAATGGATGTGGTGGTGCCATATATTGATAATGCTGATATTGCTGCTGGTACTGGTGATGTTGTGGCATTATCAATTGTTGCAAAACGATTCGCTGCATTAAAATTGAATTTTCTGAAAAGATAAAGTGTATAAGTGTAAATTTTATAAAAAAAATGCGGGTAGAAATAATGTAAAAAAAAAATGTGTTGGAAAATATAAAGTGACTTACCTAATAATTGTTCGATGAGATTTGGCATCATAGTTGTTGCTTCAAAAGTCAATTTTTTGAGAAATTCAATTTTTACTTGAATATTACTCTTACAGAATGATTTCTGAACTGAATTGACTTAGAGAAAATATGTCCCTATTTATACCTAATTTTTCTGAACGTCACTTATTGAAAACAATTGCATTTTTCAGTTGATGCACTTTGAACTTCTTTATAATTGGTGTTGAATAGTTGCAATTTCCTACGTTTGAAATACAACTGTAATAAAATACTTTTGGCAATATTTTTATTAAGCTACTAGCCGGCCCTCGCTTTGCTCGGGCACGCTCGCTCCGCTCGCTCGGCTAGGTAACAAATTATATCATTATTTCAATGTATTGTATGTATTATAATAAATATGGATAGAATTGTTGTGCAAAAAATTGTGTAATTGCGATAGATATTCTTTATATAGTAAATTTCAAAGCCAGTCTTTTTAAATGTTTAAAACTTTTATATTTAGATTTAAGATAGTTTAATTCATACAATACGTTTTCAAAAGTATTTAAAACTTCTTTTCTTTTATGGAAACATTCTATTGATTTTCTTATATATTTTTGATTTTCAGTCCTTTTTCTGAAATATTTTCTTTTTATTTTTGGCCTAAAAATAATATATATTTAAATAATATATACACTGGCAAAAATAATTTTAGCCGCAAACACATTTTTCGAAAAAAAACACATTAAATGAAAATATTTCGTTTTGATTTTTTCACAGAATTTTTATTGATTTATTACCATTTATCGCAGAAATATTCATGAAATGTTTCTTTGATTTTTTCAAATTTTTTTAACTTTTTCGATTTTTTGTGTACAAAAAAGTGAAAAATAATTTTAGCCGCACCCACTGTTTTTGATCAAAAATCACATTCTTGTTAAAAAACCTTTATCAATATTTGGCATCATGTAATGCGATCATTCGACGCGGAAGACTGTCATACAGTGATTCGATTCTGGCCTGTGGGATGTTTTACCAAGCCGCCTCGATGGCCTCCTTCAATTCGTCTTTGTTGTTGAATTGTTGAATTGTTGACCTTCTTTGTACACTTCTCGAGCTAAAATCGAGCAGACGTTCTCAATGATATTCATATCTGGTGATTTGGATGGCCAATTGTAAAAAATATTGATTCCACGCTGTTCAAAACCGGCCAAAGTTGACCTAGCCACGTGGATTGGTGCGTATCTTGTATGTTGAAATTTCCAGGCTAAACCAGCGCATTCATAGCCATATGCTGGGAAATGAGGGCCAACCATCTCTTGGTACTGTATCGCGTTCTTTCTGGTTGAAATGAACGACAGCGGCATCTTTTTCAAGTAGCCAATAGGCACCCCATACCATCACAGAACCACTGCCAGATTGGCGCTTACTGAAAATCTTTTCTTCGGTGCGTAAATCGTGTCAATAAAAGGCAAAGCCATCTGGACCATCAAGATGGAAATTCTTTTCATACGAAAAAATTACTTTGCGCCATTGCTCTCTCCAGCGGATATGATCCAGAGCGAATTTCTTACGACCTTATTGGCTGGTGACAACATTGGTTTACACATCATTTTTTTGTATTTCAACCGTTTGGAACTAATTAAAATTTGTCTAACACGTTGAACACCAGCTAATAAGTTGTTTTCAACCTTCAACAGCTTCGAAAACTGTTGGCTGCACTTCGAATTGAACGCCGATTTTGCGCCGCTGAAACGGTTGGTGGACGGCCGGTGTGTGTTTTTGCCATAGATTTCACGATTTTTGAGGAAATTTCGCACAACTTGTTCACTTCGACTCACTTCTTTCGCAATCAGACGGTTTGACATCGATGTGTGATCTTTTAATGTTGAAATTTTTGCTTTTTCAGCTTCGTTCAATCTTTTTCCGTGTCCCATGGTTAAGCGATTGAATTGATTTGATGACAACTGCGTCATACTCATTATGAAATCGCATCAATAGACTTGAGAAGGTGAAAAATCGAAAAAGTTAAAAAAATTTGAAGAAATCAAAGAAACATTTCATGAATATTTCTGCGATAAATGTGTAATAAATCAATAAAAATTCTGTGAAAAAATCAAAACGAAATATTTTCATTTAATGTGTTTGTTTTCGAAAAATGTGTTTGCGGCTAAAATTTTTTTTGCCAGTGTAGATTTCTATTAAAAGAAACTATTTTTCACCTACATTATCTAATTCACTGCTGTTTTTCTTGATGAAACCTTTTATATATTCTTCGTTTTAAATTTTTATTTTTAAATGACAATTTGAAAAAATTTAGATTAGTTACTATGATTTTTTTACGACCTAGTAGTGCGCTGGAGCTTTCGGGTTCCGAGTAATATCGTGGCGCCATCCCAAAGTCGCGAGGATAATTATTGAAGCTTTGAAGCTATTTCACAATAATTTCATTGTATGTTGTCATTTTGTCTATTGTTCTGTATTTGATATGAGAAGAACAGTATAAATGAAATGTCGTGCGTATGAATTGGTAATGAACACACATAGACCATGTTTTATAAGATTATGTGCAAAAGAAAAACGTTGTAGCACAGTAGCGCCGTTAGTGTTTCGAATGTTATTGTTGTTGTTCCTAGCTATAAACAAAATCATTTAAAACGGCAACGGCGTTATTGTTGCTACAGAGCTGTCATGATCTGTATATGGTAATAAACGCATTTGCTTGGCCGTATAAATTGTATGCCAAGCAGAGTCGTTGATCAACAATATTTACGCATTCAAATATTTTTTGTGCTAGCTGTATTTCATGCGGAATGAACAACATTACAAAAGTGATATATAATACGCATATATTGGTGATTATCAACTCTGTTTGCCACACAATTCACATAGACAAACAGAAGTGTTAATTTCCAATACATACACACGGCATTTCTCTTATGCTGTTCTCTGCATATAAAATACAGAAAAACAAACGAATGACGACACACAATAACAATATTGTGAAATAATTTCAAAGTTTCTGAATAATGATCATCGCGACTTTAAGATGGTGCAACGATAGTGTTCGACTTAATTTAAATGCATTACGCAAATGAAGTGTACGGTGAGATCGTTTTTTTACTAAAATATAACTCAGTATTTCATATTATCCATAACTTAAATTTTTCCCAAAAAAAATAAATATTATAACACTTTGTAAACCCCATGGTGAGTTAGTTCAAGGCAAAAGCAGCACATACATATAATAATAGTTGATGACATCCATTCCGTTTGGGAGGAGTTGAGGGAAAACTTTTTGATTTTTAATGAATCATTTTTATTATATAGATTTCTCACGCATTTACGCATATATTACTTAATTATTGCGATTTTCTTCTATTTTCTTACATCTGCAAAAGGTGGACAATTCATATTTTTTTTTTGTCAAAACTGAACATTTTATCGTTTTATTACATGTTCCCATTTTCAATGCAACTATGTGCAGTTTATATACATCATAAATGTTAGAAAATGTAGAAAAAGGATGCGGCACGATGTGTAAGAATAAGTGAAGAGGTGAAAGAACATTTAAAAAATGCACTTAACTTTATGATTATCCTTTTACAAACATGTTGTCGAAGCAAAAACAAAATTAAATTGCATATGCATTAGAAGAATAAACAAATGAAAATTCGTGAGCTGAATATTGGAGTGAGCACAAAGCATAATAAAAATGCTTAATATAACTTTATTCTATTATGTCTGCTTCACGCAATTCGGTAATAATAGAATTTATCTCCTGTGAATGGTTTGTGTTTCCAGCAGTTCGAGATGCAATTAAAACACGTAACCTTTCACACAATTCATTCGGGTCATCATAATATTCATGAACAACATTCTCATTATATGGCACAAATTCTGTTTCTAAACATCCGCCTGTTTTGTTCATCATTAAATCACTCAAAATAATTTTCGGCCTTCTCTTTGATGTTTTAGTTTCTTCAATTACTGGTGCAATATTTTTTCGTCCCCATTTTATAACATCATCCTTTGTTAAGTATGGATTGTCGATGGCTGGTACTTTTACGACTGTTACTGGATTTTTTTGAACACTTTTCTTGAGAGTTTGAATAGGTCGTGGCATTTGAGTAATATTGCGCAATTTTTTCCCGCTAAAACGACTACTAAGCTTATTTTTTATCGGTGTTGGCATTACTCTTACAAATTTATTTGATCCAGTAGGCTCAGAAGACGAAAATTGTCGCTTTGTTGATGGATATCGATCTCCAATTATGATAACGCTATCAGTGCCCGTTCGAGCGCTCACGGCGCCCCGGTGCAAGTTACATACTTGCGCCTCTGAAATTTCATGACCTAAAATTTTCTCAAAATTGGTAATTAAAAAATTGAGGTGTATCTTTTTTAAAAGAAAATAATGTTTAATTATGAGTGTTTCGCCAATTACATTTGATTTCCGAATAATGTTGTAACTTTTAATATTTTTATCACTCATTGAAATTTGGTTAAATTGATCAGTAAAAAGAACCTTTTCTGGTTTTGGAAGACGCAAATTCTTCAATGATATCGTCATATCGAATTGAATTAGCAATTTCATGCTCAATTGATATTATGGATAAGCCATTTAGTCGCTCTTGTGACATCGAATTCCGTAGGTAAGTTTTAGATATTTTCAGTTTAGAAAATGATCTTTCAGCTGTTGCAACCGATACCGGACTTGTTAGGAAAATTCTGTAAGCGATGACGGCGTTTCCTTTTCGCGATGCTATAAATTTGATATAAATTTATTATAAAATTTGATATTATTTTTATATCAATTTAATATACATTTGATGTCAATTATTTTCTTAGAATCGCGAATTAAATTGATATAAATTTGATATCAATTTAATTCGTGTTTCAGAACTCACTTTTCCCTACTACTTGGTTTCAATAGCATTTTACAAGAGATTCTTTATACATAAATAACGTTATATTTGTGATTTATACATGTGTGAAGTATAACAAAAAAAAAAAACTTACGCGATTCAATATATTCCAAATCAGTAAGATCATCATCATTTGTGATAATTTCCATTGTTGTTTTTGCCGTAGTCGTAATCGTTGTTACCGTTGATGTTATTTCAGAATAATTATTAAATAAACTTGCCATTGTATATTCCGTTGAAAATGTACTATCCATATTATCCGTAAAAGGGGTCACGAACTACAGTCCGGGGAACTGCAGTCCGATAGCAATACCGAACTATAGTCCGATAAATATCGAACTACTGTCCTGGACTCGACAGCAGGTCGAATATAAACGTACTCGAGTCCCGGGCTGTACTTCGGAATTTATCAGACTGCAGTTCGCTTATACATAGACAAATGAAATATGTATAATAAATAAATTGCACACAATTTGCTCTTCTTTCATACATAGGCAATGCATTGCATATGGAAGACATTTATTTATGACCCTCACCCATCAACAGCAATTGTCAAAATACAACAACAATAACATAGAATACACTTCTCAGAGGGCGCTAGTTTCTATGCGCGATTGACAATTGCTGTCGATGGATAATGACCTTCCATAAGAAATTTTGGAATCCTTCTGAACTACTTTCTCACATCCAAAGCCTGTCGAGCTGTTTGAATTGTATTTTCAGCTTCAGATACATTAACATTGGCTAATTCAATTTCACGTGCTGTTGTTGATTTTAATTCTTCGGATTGTTCCAATAAATTTTGTACATTTAACTTTGTATCGATCACGTAATTCACCGATACGTTCAACCAATGTACGATCACCACCACCGGCACCCGATTTTGCATCATCGGCCAAAATGTTAATCTTTTGTTCAACAATTTTTAATTTTGCGTCAAATTCATTATCATCAATGACCGTTGGATTTGATGCAATTTGTTGTAAAATATTTTTCAAATCGGCCAATTTACGTCGATGATCATTGGCAGCATCTTGCACCAAATTATAACAATCAGGACAATCCAAACAACCCTTATGACGATCATGTTTATTCTCTTTACATCTGTCACATCGTCTGCCTTCAACATTATCATTACATGGACATTGACCATTTACATCACATTTGGATTGTTATATTCCAATCAGTGAAACAAAATTGATTAAATAAGAATGTGTGATTATGATTTGATTTTATTAGTATAAAGAATTTTGTTATATATGTGTTATGTGAAGTTTTATAGGAGAAAAGAGAAAGACACACACTCAAAAAAAAAAAAAAAAGAGAGAGAGAGAGAGAGAGAGAGAGAGAGAGAGAGAGAGAGAGAGAGAAAGAGAAAAAGAGAGAGAGAGAGAGAGAGAGAGAGAAAAAAAAAGATGAAGAGAGAGAGAGAGAGAGAGAGAGAGAGGCAGAAAAAGGAAAGAGTGAAAAGAAGAATGAGAGAGAAAAGACAAACAAATATTTTTAGTGTTTTAAACAACAAGACAAAGTGATTAACACAAATACTTCGAATACAAAGAGGAAACAATTGAATTTATCTTCCAACAATAAAGTTTTTCAGATGCATTTGACACATTGCTAACAATGTCACAAGGCAATGCAACTGACAAATAGAAATTTCATTCTTTCAAAATCACATTCCTTAATAAGTTTTTTTTCAAACAGCTTTGAATCATGATTAAATCAGAAAAAATAAAATAAAAACTCTTGAAGAAACTATAAAAAATTTATTAATATTCTTGAGATTTAATTTGATTGTGTTGATATTGTGATTTTAAATAGATCAACTGTCGTTTGATGCATTTCCTATTTCTTTTCGTTGATTCTTATTTCATATTTCCTGTTATTGTTCGGTTTTCATGTTAATTTTACCGAAAATTGTGTCAAAAAGTACAGAAAAATTTACTGAATGTGTGCCCAAAAGCAAAGATAACTGGATGCAGCTGAAATAGAGGGATTTTAGTTATCTTAATCGAAAACTTGGAATTTTAAACAAGTTATTATTTTTGTACATAAAAATTGGTGATTTTCAGTTACTTTTCAATGCTCAGCATATCTTTTTTTGTTTTCTTTTTATTTCATAATTTTTTTATCATGTTTGACAACTGACTGAATTGCTGAGCAGTGAGCATTCTCATCGATTAAATTGTGCCAAAGTTTTACCATAAATTGAATTCAAAAAAATTGTGTATTAAAAATGCTTCGCCCCAAACGAAAAACCTAGATATTAAAAAGATGTAGAAAAAGTTTTCAGTAAAACTCGAGTTCGACTGATAAACTCTCATCCTCCCTTTACGTAAACACATGTGATTTTCATTTTTTTTTCTTTGTTTGCAAATTGAACGAGTGAAACGCATTTTCAGATTGTAGAAAAGAAAAATTCAGGTAAATTGAAGAAAGCAAAAGAGAAAGGATAATTTATATCAGCCAAAACTGAGGTAAGCGGAAAATAAAAGATGATGACGTGTATTTTTCGTTACATTTTTCGTTTTCGTCTTTCTATTTCGTTTTCTCGAAGAAAAATTCTTACCTCAATTCACCATACAATTGAGATTATCGTACAATATTGCTGATGCATTTGCATACCATAAATTGTGAAATGGGAAAAAAGCGATTTCTCTTCGTTCATATGAAAAACAAAAACGACAACTGGTCCAAAAAAGAAAGAAGGAGAGAGAGAGAGAGAGAGAGAGAGAGAGAGAGAGAGAGAGAGAGAGAGAGAGAGAGAGAAAGAGAGCGCAAAAAAAATGTTCGAAGCGGTGTGACAATGCACCTTTTTTTGTTGGTGAAGGCACGCGTACATTGCAAATGAAGCATCGCTGAAATGAAGATCCCAAACAGACGAAGGGGTAAAAAAAATACCGTTCACTGAATAACATCAATTGCATTGAAGCTAAAATACGGAAACGCAAAACCGTTGAACAAAAGGAAGGAGACCGATTTCTCTCTCATTTTTCTCTCATCGTTTCATTTTTAGCTGGCAGAATGACAGAGAAAATGAACGGAATGAGAGATAAGAGCAAAACTATTGCCGGTATAAAAATCATGTGTGTGTGTACACGATAGATAGAGAGAGAGAGTAAGGGGAACGAGAGAGGGATACAAGTGTATCGAAAACAATGTTTTCAATGCATTCGTTGCGAAGCAATCTGAAAACGAGAGAAATGTATCAAACATGTTTTCTGCTGAAAATGATTTCAGTAAAAAAAAAAAAAGCTGAACATACAACATACTCGTAAGCTACTTTGTAATTTTCTTCAAGATTTGCTTTCCAACAGCTCTAATATTATGTTTTTTTTCTTTGTTTGTTTCTGATTGTTTTGTATTTGTCTTTTACAATTCTTTTTTTGTGCCACTGTTGTCCTCTTGAATTCTCGTTCCATTTTTTACTTTCATTCGCCTTTGTTTTCTCTCAATTTTTTGCATCTGAAAATTCGCTTTTGAAAAACATACACACAGAGCGAGAGAGAGAGAGAGAGAGAGAGAGAGAGAGAGAGAGAGAGAGAGAGAGAGAGAGAGAGAGAGAGAGAAATATTAAGAGAATGAAAGGGGAGACATGCACATACACACACAAAACACGTGATGTTTGGACAAGTGGAAGTTTAGCAGCAAAAAGGCTGTGAAAATAGGCTGTTTGATCGAGAAGAGTCTTGTTTGTTTGGAAACAGTTAAAGTACAATCAACAATAACAATAACAATATGTCATCGGTAGATGAATTGTACTTGGAGATCGACTTTTTTTCATTGTATTGCACCTTAAACATGCTTGTTCGATGAAGGCCAAAAACATGACATACTGTATGAAGTGAATCAGCAAAAATATCACTGTACAAAATTTTGTTTAGCCCCATTACAAACTCATAGTCGGATCTAAGAACAATAATAATAACAGCAACATTAGTACAAACATCAACAGCAATAACAGCAGAAGCAGCAGCAGCAACAACAGCACAAACAACAACAACAAAAAAACATACTTCATTTTTATGCTCTATCCAGCATATTCTTGAAAGATGCGCGCTTTTCTTCGATTATAATTTATGCGGTTAATCGACATGTTGAGTGTGCCGACAGAGCGGGAACGAGATGCGATGCGATCCGATTCAATGAAATCATTTTCGCAATGAATTTCGAACTAGCAACAGAAGATGAATATGAAGATGAGGTTGAGGTTAGGTGAAGAACAACCAATGAGAGGAAGAGGGAGGGAGGGAGGTAGAGAGAGGAGAGAGAGAGAGAGAGAGAGAGAGAAGAAACGATGAAAAACGATAGAAAAAATGGCAAAATATTGTGATGTGTCTAGTACGGAATTGTGCAGACAAAAGCATTTTGTCTAAAGCACATTTAAATATTTGCTTCGCATATCAATGATATAGCGCGTCATTTATGATGATGATGATGATGTTGTTGGTGCCTACTATTACACTGTTCTGTTGCATACATCTCGCATTCATTGGGATTCCTGCCACAGTCATAATATCTTTTGAACGTTTGTTCTGTAGCGATAACAATGTTTGTTTCGCAAAATATATGTATATCAAATATGTATTCTTTTCGCCTGTTCGTCTCTTCTCTCTCTCTCTCTCTCTCTCTCTCTCTCTCTCTCTCTATCTCTCTGCCTTGTCTCTTGCGGGCGCATTTTCTCTCTGTTTCACTGTTTTCCGTCAAAGTTTGCCTTGCGTTTTGAATGCTATCTTTCAATTCTTGTGCGCTAATTCTATTCATTAATTTATACCTTTTGTTATTATTATGCTCGCATCTTTTTACATTTTACCAGTATGAAAACGAGATAGAAATGCGACGCGACGCGAAAAATATGTATGCAAATGCTCTCGCACATATTATATGGAAACAAAAATTATGTGTATGAGAAATTTAAGTGTATTTTTCCGAGGGGAACATAATCGCAATTATGTATAAAATTGATAAATTTTCAGCAATTCTATAGGTTACATTTCAAATAATAACAAAAAAACTGAAAAAAAAGAAGATACAGTTGAAGAATAATACAAAAGCAATTTTGACATTTCTAGATTTCTAGTGCCACCGCGTTTCTTCTCTATTTCCCGTATTTTGTAAGAAGAAAATACATTTGATGATTGCAAAAAAGAAAAAAAAATAACACTCAGAGACAAATGACACTATTGTTCGAACTATGTCACAAATGCTTGGTATCATACAGGCTTTGATATCATTTACCAAATTGAGCATGACATTTTTCTGTCGAATTTTTGCTTGAATCATCTTAACAAATTACTCTCAAAAGAATATCTCATTCAAAGTACAACTATATAATGTATAGCAAATTGAAAAAATAATTGTGACAAAATATAAAATTATCGATCAGATCGAAATAACGAATCGACACACAAAAAACACCACGAAGTAAATAAACAAAAATGGTACGATAGCAAAGAGCTACGACAAAATGAAAAATAAAACTCCAACAGTTCCGTATCGTTGAATATATTGCAGCTTCACGCAACTTCATCAGCATCGCTTCAGCACATGCTAATCCATTATGTCTATCATTACATTTTCCATTTGTATAAAACGAATTGTTAGCTTTTAAGCTTATACTCACTCAATGCCTTTCACACTTTCTCTCCCTCTCTTATTCAAAATACTTTTTCCTTCTCGATTTGCGCTATTTTTATCTATTTTTTGTCTTTCTTGTCTTTCTTCAATTTCTCTCTTTCTCGCTCTCTCTTTCTCCTTTCTCTCTCTCTCTCTCTTTCTCCTTTCTCTCTCTCTCTCTCTCTCTCTTTCTCTACCTTTCTTTCACACGCTCATTATCACTTTTCTTTTTATTGTTTTCACCCTCTCTCATGCACATCGAATGTTGTTCCTCTCTTTGTCCCATTCTCTCACTCCCTCTCCCTCTCCCTCTCCCTCTCCCTCTCCCTCTCCCTCTCCTTGTGCGCTCTCTCTCTCTCACTCACTTTTCATCTCGAACATACACTCACTCACTATCTATTTCACCCTTAATCAAAGTCTCTACATTTATCTCTCTATCTTTCTTAGTATTTTTTTCTTCTTCCTTTTTATTTGTTCTCGTTCTCTCACGTACATGAACACCCACACATTTTATCAATAAAACACACAAGAATGAGAATCATCGTCATTCATTCATTCATCATCTACAAGGAACACTAATTAAACAAAATGAGAAAATGGTATTAATATCGTTAATTATTATGAAATTTATGTCAGTGCGGCGACAGAACAGCGCGCGCATCATCTCAACTGACATGGTTAGCCAAAGTTGAATGGGTATTGCACATATGCTTAACGATACGAGAATGTCTGATTGTCTTTTGTTTGGTATTTTATGTAATACCATGTATGTATCATGTGTGATAAATACTAAAAAGCTTTTCGCGTACGCGCTCATGAAACACACAACACACAACTGAAAAAATAATGCAAGAACGTGAACGAAAAGCATCGAAGAATACGAAGTAAAAAAAAGAAGAACCAAACATAGAAAGAAAAAGAAAGAAAGAAAGAAAGAAATGTAATCAACGTGAGGAAGAGAAATCGAAATGAGAGTTTGTGCGGTCGGAAAATCAGGCTACACGGTTAACACACATAAAGTCTTAATATCTCAACTAGTCGCATTAAATTGAGTTGAACATTTCTAATACATACAATGTATGCAGGTATTGCGTTGTTATAATCAGTACATTCATAAATTTCAATTATATATTTCATATTCAACTTTTTGACATCGTTGAAAACAATAATTGGATTTGTACCTTTCTCACTCTCTCTCTCTCTCTCACTCTCAATCTCTCGCTCTGTCTCTATCTCACTCTATATTCCCCTCTCGCTCACTGTTTCTGTGTTTCATCTCTCCTAAATAACCATGTGATGTGTCTTGTTTGCTTGCTTGACATCATCACTTAAATCGTATTGAAAAATTATTAAGAACATTTTGCCGAAAATGCAAAGAAAAGAAAATTGTATTCCTTAAAATGACTGAATTCTTTTTTCTCAATTATTTTAAACCGATTTTTTTTATTTGTTCTTTTTTCAAGTCTAAAAATCACGTGAATGCCAAAGACCTATGAATTGTCAGTTCAAATTTCGAGGCGTTTTTTAAACTAAACACAATTTCAGTTACTCTTTTATACAAGGATAGAAAAATCAAGAGCAGAAAATACACAAAATTGGAATATTCTCACGTTCCCATTTTCTAACCCAAAAACTGATTTCTAAATCGTTCATGCACTCAACAATACATGTATGTGCATATCAATTTAATTCAATTCATTGCTTTTTCTACCCTTCCAACCCCCCCTCTCTCTCTCTCTCTCTCTATCTTTATTCAAATCTCTTTCTCTTTTCACTGTTTATTGCATTGAATGAATATCATTATATTGTTCAGAGTTATCCGAACGCCGATGATAATAGCTGATGATTTCTTTTATTTGCAAAAGACATTGCTTTTTTCACCCGAAACATGTATATATACACATATAAAATGCTACATGCTCTACTATTACCACTTAGCGGATGTTTTTCAAGAATTTACTACGAGTTTACAACAAGAGAAGAAGAAAAAAATATGCCTTTAATTTGTACCTTCTAAAATACCTATTGTGTCGCAATGTCACATTTTTCTCTTTCCCTCTCTCTCTCTCCCCCTCTTTCTCTCTTTCTCTCATCCTCCTTTCCTCTGTCCCAATCTCTTCTTCTCATCATCTTCATTCTTTTGACGCAATTGCCTATACCCTTTTCACCATCGTTGTTTTTGAATAAAAAGCATGCCTTTTTTTCTCTCAAAATGCATTGAACGAACATAGTGGTGGCGTATGTTTGTACATTATTAAAAGAATTCTACTAAAGAGTATTCATTTCAGCAGAGAAAATGTGGTGTGTATATTTTTTTTTTTTTTTTTTGGTTAAACAAAAGTAAAAATTGTTGAGATTCTGAATTGACAATAGAGTCCCAATCAGCATTGTATTTCAAACACCCGTTATTGATTTGAATTTGGACACAATACTCATTTACATTTGAATGAAATGTTTGTGTAAAAAAAAAAAAATTACTTGACATCTGCGAAGCTGTTTGGCATCTCAAAATGAGCTAAATAAAATGTCGAAACACATTGTTTTGAGCATTATGGCCCACTGGGTGTGCAGAAAGTATTATCAATTTTTCGTTGCTTCTAATTACTTCATGTTTATGTTCAGTAATTTACATCGACATTAAAACAAACTCATTTGCAAAAATCTTGAGTAGAAAATACTATGTAATACATTTCATTTAATAATTTGTATTTCAAAACCATTTCTTAACTCAATTTACATTTACATTTTGATTATTTGCGTTTTAGTTTGTGAACCTATATTTACTAATTTATTTATTTTAGATTTAGAGAGAGAAAGAAGGAGAGAGGGAGGCGGAGAGAGGGAGGTAGATAGAGAAGAAGGAGAAAGGGATGGATAGGGACAGAGTGGTAGGGAGCGAAAGGATCGAGGGAGGAAAAGTGTGAAAGAAAGAGGGGGAGAGGGCTAAAGAGAAAAGAGAGAAAGAATTGGAGTTAACGTGAATTTAGATCATGAATATTCATTATATCTTCATGAATTAGCCAATTTTATCTTATGTCAAAATGTATCTGCTGAAATGCATAATCCAATGTTCATCAATTAAATGTTTATGATATAAAATGAAATTGTTTGTCGAGAATATCATCATATCATAAACGATACGATTCAATTGAGACAATATCAAATCGAATGCTTATGCTATGAAATTGTGAGTAAAAACTGTGAAAAGTATAAATTATCGTACCTATGCAAGTGAGATGACTTCTATATTAATTTATGATGTTTTTGAATTATGTTCAGTACGTCAAATGAATGGTTTTCAACAATGTTTCACTTAATGTTCAATCAAACAAGGTGTTGTTCAATCAATTGAAAAAGTCCAAACAAGAATATTGATTTTGAGGTTTATCACCCGGATTGAATATCCATTGACATGAATCAAATGAATCATTCTAATTATCAAATCCATCAATTTTTAATGCATACTAGCTCATTTAATAATTTCAAGAGTTTTCTGTGAGATAGAATTTAATTGCATTCATAATCTGTTCAGACAGAATAGTATTTTTGTTTGAGTTTTTTTTTATTGGAACGAAAATTTCGGATGCCGTTATTGATGTAAATTGAAGTGATGAATGTAATCATATTTCTCTATGCACACATTGTACAATCACAATTTCATGGCATCGAGTACTGCAGAGTTAGTAAAACAACAACAACAAAAAAGAAAAACGGTTTAAAGAAAATCGGAAATGAATTGAAGTTATGAACAGTGTGAACTAAAATGTACGGGCAAATCACCGAAAATACAGTTGAACGGATATAATCAAACAAATCTGATAATTGCTTGAATATCATTGCATTGAAATGCATACAGCCAACTGAATTGGTCTAAGTTTATGCTGTGTGACAAAAATCCATTATTTTGTCAATCGTTTTGTCGTCTAGCAAATTCCGAAAATATTACATACAGTGCACAGTGCACAGTGCACAGTGCACACTACACACACACACACACACACACACACACACACACACACACACACACACACACACACACACACACACACACACACACACACACACACACACACACACACACACACACACACACACACACACACACACACACACACACACACACACACACACACACACACACACACACACACACACACACATAAACAATTGCCGGTGACGGCGACGGTGGCGGTAACAACATCGGCGACAACAGCAACAATGGCGTCGAGAAGGGGACAGTGGCTTTTGAATTATGCTTAATTTATTGAAATGCTTTTGTTGATTATCGTAACGAATCTTTAATGTTGCATTCATGGGAGACTGTCGATTTCCCAATAGTTAGTGATGCGTCTCGAAACCGCGGCCTAAAATCCATATGTGGTCATCATTCGATGTGGTCGCCTCCAGGAAATTGCCTGTTTATGGATGAAATTGA
Source organism: Resseliella maxima (assembly GCA_029041755.1). NCBI lineage: Eukaryota > Metazoa > Arthropoda > Insecta > Diptera > Cecidomyiidae > Resseliella > Resseliella maxima. The sequence continues at coordinate 254,428 of JAQOWM010000165.1, forward strand.
AAATTTTTCGTAGCAAAAATGAAAATGAACAAATGCAACATATAAAATTGATTTTGTACCATTTGCACCAATCGATCGACCGGGGTATTCGTCTGTGCACTCAGTTAGGTTTTCCACATACTTGACTAATGAAAAGGGCACAAAAAAACCAAATTAAAAAAAAAACACAAAAAAACATATCTCGATTTGTTTATATGGAATTCAATATCGCTCTTAATTTATTAGCCATTTTGAAAATAATAAACCAACATTTCAGTAAATTCGTTTCTTCTTTGCATTCTCAATTTTCTTCTTCTATTTTCCATAACGTAATTAATTAAAACATTCTTTTCTCCGCTTAAATTACATTCAATTTTTTTCCGCCCATTGTAACCCTATGAAGTACACATTAAGAACATAAAATTATGTAATTACACAAACTTGCAACTTTGAAATCAAAATAACTCATGCTTTATGCACAGTGGCAATTAAAATGAAAAAAAAAAAACCATTACCGTAAAACCATTCTGATTGGTCGAAACCATGGTGCGGTTGGTTGTGAGAAACAAAATGCACGAAATACATAAAAAAATGCTCTAATTTCTAAATAAAACTTCCGATTTGTTCATGTTGTTTTGGTGGCTGAAGAACCATTTTATGCGTGTTCAGTGAGCGTAACATACGTAGGTCGCATATGTTCAGCACCACCCATTTTTCATTTCACCTGCGCTCAATTCGTCGTAAATGCCGTACTCTCTTTTACGTCGATCAATTCGAATATTATGTAATCATAAATAAGCGTGCCCGTGCATCCGAATTCGTTTATTTAAAATGGCACAATAACGATCAAATAGCTACATCGATTGATTTGCGATTTTCGTTTTCCATTCCAGTTTTTGTTTTGTTTTTTTAATTTCTTTTCAATAGACAGTTGAATAATAAAATATATATATAGATTGCATACAAATTTGTCTTTTAATGCTAGCGGTGGTTTAAAAAAAATCAAAAAAAATTTACATTTTACAACGCAGTAGAAATACAAATAAACGTCAAGTTCGATAATACATTTGCGTTCAAATCATATCTGGAATGCTGAGTTATTGTTAATGGGCCATTTCAACTTACGAAAAACTTCAAATAGGTGATAGGAAAACCAGATAAATATTATGCAAGGAGCAAGTCATTGTTACTGTAAACTCTTATTGCTTTGTAATATTTTCAACAGAAATAATTTGTTTATTATCAATAAAAATGTTTTAACAAACACAAAAATTATATGTTCATTTTTATCCAACGATAATAAGCTAATAATTGAGAATTATAAAAATCATTGAGAATTTAAAATTTGAAAAATAATAATCAGTCTGTCTCACAAGTAAACAAAAGGATAATTATTCGGCAGTATTTACATTTCTTCATTATTTTACTAAATAAAGGTGTCAAAGACGTGTTCGTCCGTCCTACTTCGAAGTAGGACAAATGTGCGTCCGTCCTATTGTCCCGAGCACTGAGCCTTTCCATAAATTTTGTTGTTGTATTTGATTAGTTCGAACTCTCACCACTTTCATTTATAATGCAAATCTAATGCGCTTGAGTTTGGCGCTGTTTGTGTGTTGTTCGGTGAAGGCTCAGTGTTCGTATTGTCCTATTTCAAATTAGGACAAAAGGATGGACACAGGATTTTGAGACGTTAAAGTAGGACGGACAGAAGGACAAAATTGTCCTCTTTGACACCTTTATTACTTTTATTTATAAACATTTCAATTAACAATACAATGTATTTATTTTCTAGAATTATTCAAATATCATTCAAAATATGTCAAAATATACAATTTTTCCAACGAATTTTGCATAAGAATTTAATTTGGTTTACTGAACTGTGGACAATTTCAGCTCTGAACTTCCTTTAAGTTCATCAGATGCGTTACCATTCATCATCCGATGTTGTTTCCTCTAAATGCTTTTCATAAAGATTTGCGAAATTGTTTGCATCCCAAATGCTTAAATCCATTGAATTTTGGAATGCAATTTCACGTAATAGAGTAGCTGCTTTGATGTTCTGTAATTTAAGTGGAAGGAAAATGGTTTTTTTGTTATAATTGAGGAATTTCAGTCAGATAAACGTAAAATAAAAGGGGAAAATGTCTTAGATTTACATGTTTGAAAAAAGTTATAGTATCGACTTTTCATATTCATCGAAGTGCGGCATATCGTAATGAATAGCATAATCCATTTTTGGATAAGTATCAGCGAATGTAAAAGAAACGGACGTAAGACTAAAGAAACCAATACATAAACACACTATATGTATGTATTGGTTTCTTTAGTCTTTTATTTATTTATTTTTATTTATTTATTTGCACCGCTAAAACTAGCTGAATATCATTTTACAATATTATCATTAAGAATAGATCACAATATTATCTTATATCAAATAAATCATTCGGTAAATTAAATAGTTTTCTTTTAGTCATTTTTCTCAAGTCATTACGATTGATTGAATCAGTGAATAGAAACTTGATAAGATTAGCATATTTACATATTTGTGTAATTGCAGCATTCATGTTCATACTCAAATCTAAATTAAAAATACGACGGCTAGGATTGATATAAAATAGGTTTTTTACAAATGGACAATGAATTTGATCAGTTATTAAATCATACAAAAACAATATAGCAAAGTTAATTCTTCGACGGCTAAGTCTGGTCATATTTAAAGCATTTAATCGATCATCATAGGGCAAAATTCTGTAATTGTTTAATGTATTAGGGTATTCACGAAGCGCGTACATTGTGAACTGTCTTTGGATACTTTCGATCATTTAACCCGTTTCTCAAATCTTTGTGAAAAGCATTTAGAGGAAACAACATCGGATGAGGAATGGTAACGCATCTGATAAATTCATAAAGCGAGTTTAGAGATCAAAATGTCCACACCGCAGTACAATCAATTGAATTCATTTACAAAGTCGTTAGGGAAAATGTATAAATGCTGATTAGTGAAATAAAGGAAATTTTATAAAAAATATGCATTTGACATTTCTTGTTTGAACAATGTAGGTTTTCAGCTGCCGGTACAGTATCATTGTTGCTTAGTTATCTGATTAATAGGTATTTGTATTGGGACACGGTTGCTGATATAATGGTAAAGCTGCACAGACAGGTAAAAATTGTTTGATTTTGAATATAGCTTTGGTTCTCATTTAGTTTTCTACATCTCTTGAATATTTTACATGAACATATCTCATACTCAATTCATTTTAAAATCGAACATAATTTTGGTGATAATATTTTCACACTTTTTCAAATTTCTACAGCGTTGGTATTTTTTCTTCTTGGGATTGGTAAAAAAGTACATCTGCGATCGGTTCAAAAAGCTTCTCTATGAAAAAAATGTTGGCCAGAGTCAATGAATTTATCTTTCTAGTTAACATTATAGGTTAAAGTACATAATTTGTTCAAATCGGTTCATTGAAAGTTCAAAGAGCAAAAGCATCCCAAATTCAGGTCATTTTGACGAAGATCGGAGAAAATGAAACAAGCTGCGAAAACAATATAAAATCAATAATTTTCCAAAAATTAGATGAAATCGAAGAAGCATGTAAGCATGTTGAAACAATTGAAATGTAATTAAATGGTTGTAATGAGCGTTCGGCATTTCTTTTGTTTGTTCTGTTCAAATGATTTATTACACTATTGTTTTGGCTAATAGTAACTAAATGTATAGTACACTGACATTTTCTATCCAAAACATAAATTCAGAGTAAGTTTATGATTTTTTTTACAAATAAAAAGCATTTTCAGTATATTTTTCAATTGATAGAGAATCATATAATTTTCTCCAAAAGAAAAAAAAGAAGAAGTAACACTTGCCAAAAAAAATTTACGAAAATATGTCAACGAATAGTATGTGCATAAGTTTGTGTTCGCTTCGGCTGCTCAAGAGCATTTTAATCAATTTCATAAATGTTGACCCCGGGAAAGTGAACATTGTTAAATGGAGTAATGGGAATGACACAAGTGTGAGTCGAATTTCAATGGTACAAATGCAAAATTTGCTTGCATATTTTCTAATGCCTAGCAATCGAAGCAGATGATTTTCGAGAAGGGAACAGAATTTTTGGTAGCAAAGTCATTTATCAAGTCCATATTCAATTCGATATTAGGCATTTGAAAGTGGTGCAATAAGTAGCAATACGTGTGTGGAGTTTCATTTTGAAATGTGAGAAGCGCACACATTTGAAGATGGGGCAATGGCAATAGCAGCATCGAATTTTTCGTTCAACTAATGGTATTAGGGTGAGGAGGGATTGGTGGGTCATGATGCGAACAATATCCTACAATTTACATATTGGTACGAATGAATTGATTATTCTGAGAATCACAAATTGGTTCTGCACACACACACACACACACAAATATATATATATATAATAGGAAGAAAATGGCCAGAGAAAAAAGAGGAACAAACCGTCAGGTTGAAGTATCGATGTTATTTTGGCTCGACAAATTGTATAAATGGGTCAGATTTGGTGATTACTTTCAGCATACTATTTGGATTATGTTCTTTTATGCCAAAAATTGACATTTACAAACTTCGTTCTTCGTTCTCTCGATTTGTTTTCATGTGAGTTTTGTTTTTTTTCACATGGATTCGATGCACCTTTCATGGATTTTGTTGCCTGTCACTTGTTCAGCATGCCATACTGAATACCAAAACTACTTCCAATGACATAGACGACCTATTTATTATTTCCCGTTTTCTCTTTCGCAATTCATTTTTCAAAGGATATTTCCGCTTTATATATATATATATATATTTTTTTTTTTTTTGTCGCTCGGCAAATTTGGATTTTTGCACCGGCTTAAGAGCGCAACTAATGCAGAATGAAGCAAGCGAGAAAGAGATGCATTTCAATAAAGTGGCTAAATCAAAATGTTATCACACGTTAGATAGTCATAGTGTATATTTGCATAGTTTTGCACTGGATGAATAAAATCAAGTCACAAGCCGATGCATTACCAACTTAAACTACATAAAATGTGCATTCAAACACACCACTTACGAGATCAACTATATATATATATATATATACATACATTGTATGAGGCGAAACAGAAAGCGACAAAGAGAGAGAGAGAGAGAGAGAGAGAGAGAGAGAGAGAGAGAGAGAGAGAGAGAGAGAGAGAGAGAGAGAAGAGAGAGAGACAGACAGAGAGAGAGAGACAAGAGAGAGAGAGAGAGAGGCTATCAGTGAAGTGATTGTGTGTGTGTGAAGCGGTGAAGAAGAGCGCTTTGTTCCGAATATTAAACGCGGTCACATGTGCTCCACCACGAATCCCACATAGCGAACAAGCGCTGGTTTTGGTCACCAGAAAGTTACTCTTACCGATTTTATAAACTTGCCAAAACCAAATGCATTTATAAATTATCCGAAAACATTGTTGATGCCGTATTTCTACTATTTTTGTTCTTTTCTCTGCTCTGTCTCTTTCTCTCCCTCTCTCTTCTCCTCACTGTTCTCCTTCTCCCCCCCCCCCTCTCTTCCATTCACGAAAAGTTCTCTTTTGTCGTTTACATAGTCGATGCTGTAGCATTTATTCGAGCCGTTCATGTTATTAGGTCGGTCGACAATTCCATTTACTTTTACTATCCGTAACACGAGCAATATATTGGTTTAACATATTTAAATGTATATTGAGAATTCAACTGAAATTTTAATTGCAAACATGATATTGAATACAATTCCAACAGATACACTTTAACACATATTTAATGCCATTCTATCGAATAGTTTATGATAAAATGCAACTATTTGAAATTGAAAAACATTACGATAATCTGTAAATAGTTGACATTAATATAGTCAATAACAACAAAGATTAAATAAAATGGACTTTAATAAGTAATCGATTGATGGACATTATTATACAAATTGAATGGACGTATCATTTAGTCATTTATGAGTCAACCAACTGATAATAATCCATTCAATCATAATATATGTGCATTTGCTTGCTGTTCTCTCTTAAATTAATTTTTCTCTCTATTTATTTCTTTCTTTCTTCTTTCCTTCCTTTCTTGCGGCTTTCGATAGATTATTTTTTGCACTTTGTATTTTGATGTTAAATATATTCTATTAATTATGCATCAACTATCTATTAATGTTTTCAATTTCGATTCTCATTCTCGATCCTCACTCACACAAGGATACATTATCCTCTCTTTTTAATTGATGGAGTCGGGGGTAAAAACGATCATTGTAATTACGAAACATAATTCCGAGTAGTCAAAACATTTTATCAACTAATTATAATGATCACAATCTTATTTTTTTTTTCACAAATAATATCGGAAATTTTTAAAAAGAATGAAAAATTTGCACATCGTACGTTTTATATACGTTTACAAATCACTAAAAATTCCAGATTGATAGGCAGTTATCATGATGAAATATTTTCGAGTCATTTCTTGTGAAAAAAATCTTTATCTCGAATTTATCTTTGATAAATTTATTCGTAAGACGTTAAGTTTCGTACTTCATGGTTTATTTGTATTTGGACTTTTGGCACGAGTACCCCATTCAGATGTGAATGGATTAAGTAGTAACTTATAATCTAATTTGAGTTTGAAATTATAAACCAAGAATCGATCAGAAAAATAAAGATTTCAAATAATTAATTTGTCATAGCATCGTAATGATTTGAATATTTCTATTTATCGAATCGCTTTGTGTTAAGACAAAATTTTTGAATTCGAAACGTTTAAATTAAATCACATTTTGAATGATTGATTATATTTCACAACATGAAAATTAATATTCTCATTCTCATGCCGCAATTTTTATTTGCATATAAATGTTTTTTTCTGTTTGTTTGTATTTGAAGCTAATCTTTGCATTTATTCGGCTGTATTACAGTATCGTACAGGCGGATAAAAAAATGTGGAATATACACACACACATACACACACACATACACACACACACTCAAAAACAAACAAACGAAAAAAAATAAATCAAATCGACAATGGGTTTTTTTTACATACGCACAATGACAAAAGTAATAATTTATTTGTGTGCAACATCGTTGTTGTATATATTTCTTTCTTTCTTTTTTTTTTTTTTTTTGTTCATTCTGTTGTTCTCTGCATTGCATTTTCATTCATGCGAGCTTCGAGTTCGGTATGTGGCGGCGGGGTTGTGCGCTGTTTACATTTACATAGCCTGTAAAAAGGGAAAAATTGTGAGCTGAAAACTGAGCGCGCTGCATTTAATTACTTGCAATTGTAAAATGGAAAACACTGAGTTGTGATGATGGTAGAGAGATGTCTGGCTCAATGATTTACCATGTGGAAGGGAATTCCACTTTAATATTTCAATGCATAAGGAATATGTGTGTTTTTTCGTTCTTTATCATTTTCTATTGCCATCTCTTCCTATCTCTCGCTCTCACTATCTCGCCTCTCTCTCTCTCTCAATCTCTATATTGCTCTTGCTTTTGACAATTTAATCTCTAATTCTCTTTCTCTCTGCTCTCTCTTTCTTTTATCTTTCTTTCTTTATTTAAGCTTTTCATTTCATTTGTTCAATTTTTTCATTTTGTCAAGAATTTGAATATTTTAAAGTTTTACAACAAATAAATGCACATGTTTTAAATCAAACGTTTCGGAAACAAAAACTTATCAATATGCAAAAAAGAATGAAAACAAAAAAACTCTAATCACTTAAATTCGACTGTCAATTAGCTGAAAACTGAAAACCATTGACTATGAAGGAATCTATTGCACGAAAAAAATGCAAATTCGTTCAAAGTGAACTGAATACCACAAAAAATCAATCAATGATATTTACAAATTATTTCATTCAAACCGATCGAGTGAGAAAAAGTAAAAAACAGTGAGTTAAAATTAATTTAAAAAACGAGTAGCAAAAAAGAAAAGAGTGTTGAAATGACGAATGAATGTTGACAGAATGTGTGTTTGTACAAACTTCATTATGTACTTTAACGAGACTGCGTAGTAGAGCTGCCATATTCACATGTCAGAATTTGACATGACACATCGACGGAAGTGTATGACGCCATGTTACATTATCCATACTCTTTCTTTTACGAACGTGTGAAGCGTCAAGACGGTGTGCGATTTCACTCTCTGCAAAGAATATTCATAAAACAGTAAGTATTTCGTATAAAATTTTTAAAATATTGTAAAAAATATTGAATTTATCAAACAACAAAACAATTTCATAGTGAAAATATCTAAAAAGTTTTTTTTTTCTTCTGTCTTTTTTCCCATTTTATGTTGAATTTTTTCATGTCACTGTGTGTGCGAATTGGAACCCAAAAAAAAAAACACGTTGTTATTTGAATGAACAATAGAAATGCCTAAAGAAATCAAAGAAGTGAAGGATTTCCTTATCAAAGCACGCCGAAAGGATGCCCGTGCTGTTAAAATAAAGAAGAATCCACTTAACACCAAATTCAAGATTCGCTGCTCACGCTTCTTGTACACATTGGTCGTTGCTGATAAAGAAAAGGCCGATAAATTGAAGCAATCATTGCCACCAGGTCTTCAAGTTAAAGAAGTTAAATAAATTCCAATCCAAGAGAAATAACAAACCAATAACAACACCGCCTATGGATCTGGATCTATAAATTCAATCAACTTTCTCATCTGGATCAGTTTTTAAATAACATAAATATCGTTTCTACCAAACAGACCATTTATGGAAAAAAATTGATGTTTCCAATGAAATAAAACAAAAACTATTTCGAGTTCTATTGGAAAGAAAAAAAAATCATTTTGTGTTTTATTTGATTTAAATCCAAAAACTGTGAACAAATGTGAACTTGAAATTATATGTGAATTGATACCACTCATTGCTGTTTTGAACATAACCTATAAAAAAAAACGAAAAGAATGTTTGTCAGTGCCGAATATTTATTGAGCAACATTGTGTCAAGTCTGGTGTTGTTGTTGATGATTATGATGTGTTCGATTTTTAAATACGAAAACTGTCTTCTGAATTAGCACCTTTCCAATTTGATTTTGTTTTATTAGCAAGTTTATTCTTATTGTTGTGGAGTAGCATGTGCAAATTTATTGAATAGTGCTTGCTAATTTTCCATTCAATCATACAGTGTGCATTGTTCCACATTAATGTTGATATATTTGATTTGATGGTAGAAAGGTTGAATTATTTGTTGTTCAAAATGTTAAATGATTAATGCGAGATTATTTTATGGGTGAAATTCATGTTTGCTTGTATTTTTATCATATTTTACCACATGCTATTACACCCTGAATAATATTTTCGATGCATTTGTAAATTGAAGAAACGATGAAATTGATTTGGTCTACATACATTAATATAATACGCAAAAGCCATTTCACTATATTCAGATAAAAAGATCTAACAAATCAATTTGCTAAATTAGTGACCAATTAAACGTTGGCACATCAATTAATGTGCAAACATGAATTATGTTTTATCCCGCTGACAACTTGTCAATTTTCTCTATCGTATTTCCAAGCTTTATCTCGTAACATGCATACAATTGGACAGCAAAAAAGAAGAACCCACACAATAAAAAAAAAACAACAACAACAACAACAACAACAACATAATAGGTATCATGCATCAGCATGCGTAGCCAAAACAATTATGTCATTGCTATTAAGTTTTGCAATAAATTTATTCTCATCACTCTGTATGCCTCTGTTTGACTCATTCACGCTCTTGCTCTCTCTCTCTCTCTCTATATATATATCTCTCGCTCTCTTTCTCTCTTTCTCTCTCTCTTCATCACATTCATTCACTCCACCCCTCATCACAATTGATCTGAAATGGCCAATTTTCGCCGACCAAATGATAATATATTTCTTATAATTGAATTTTTTTGTTCATTTGTTCGTATTTTCCACACCCTCATAATCTGTCGCCCCCCTCCTCTCTATCTTTCTCCCTATCTCTCCATCAATTATCCACCAACCGAATAGATATTGTATTTCGACGTATACTTAGGTACCAAAAATCATCGATAAACTGATTTTGTTTGGAGCTAAACTTGCCTTTCAATTACATTCGATTTTAATTTGAATTCCACATGGCTTCGAATGATTATTTAGACAATGATAGAAAGTAAAAAACAAACACATAACAACAGTTATAAAACATTAACCGAAATCTACTTTTTGATTAAATGCAAGTATTTTGATTTGGGAGGTAGTTTGGAATGAGGAAAATAAATCCAAATCATCAAAATTACTTGGTTAAATCTATCGATAGATTTATTCATTTAGAATGTTTAACGGAAATAAATACGCGCCAGATGTACTGTACACATTTTAACATTGTGCATATTGACAGTGATGCGATTAATTTATTTTGTCTGAAGTCGCATTTGAATTGAACACACAAATGGATTTAATGAAATTCAAATTGCCAATTTATAATTGATATTAATTCATGTTCTACATAATGTCCGACACATTTTTTTCATCCGTTTTTTTTCTTTTTTTTTTTTGTTGTTTTGTACAATATGTAGCGAGCATACAGCAAGAATAGTTGTAGATTCATAGGCAGTTGAAAAAAATGCTATTGAATGGTTCTTTTTCTCTGTGTGGTAACTTTGATTTTTGAATAGTTGGTTGAAACAGGGCACAAATGAAATTGGGAAAAAACTGAGTTGTTTTGCCTATTTTTCAGCGGTTCCCATCTTCCAGTATTCTGCACATTTTACCTCAAAAACAAACAAATGACCAATCCCAATTTCCGGCACCTCAAGATATTTTATTTCCAAATTCAAAGCACTTTATTTTTAAATTTCATCGCCTTTTATAATTTAACTAAAACGAAATTCATAATGTGATTTCCTATTCGATATTGTTTACTCATTATTTTCGCCATTTTCACGATGATAAACGTGAACAATTTCGTATCTTTTTTTCGTTTCAATCTTCTTGATTTGAGTTTTAAAAGACTTTATGTTAAAAAATTTCCCCATTTTCTATTGTTCTGTGTATAATTATGTCGTCATAAGTTGTGCGATTAATTTTTGATTCATTATTTGAATATCGTCTGCATGTGCTCGTGCATTTTGTGCAATTGAAATTGTCATTTTTATATCAGTCGTGCAGTGATTTGTGCACAAACAGCTCAGTCAAATCGGCTAAGTAAATACAAGTAACAGTTTGAAAGGGAGAGATAGAAGCGGAGGAAGGGAGAGAGAGGGTTTCGTTTTTGTGAACTCATTCATATGTTCCGTAATGCTTTCTTTATTTGTAGTCGAAATTTTTTTTTTAGTATTTACTTGCAACAGCAGAATAATGATTTCGTTTGATAGATCAATCTCGCTGGCTCCCTCTTGCTCTCTTTCTTTACCTCTCTATTCGATCCCTAACTTCAGTCGCTTGCATTGCTTTGCTTTGCTTTTTATTTTACTGTTTTTCATCATTAAAGCTCATCATAATCGAAGTAGAATCATGTTAATTGCTTTAATCATCCATCGCATCGTATTGTTGATGGGAATGTGCTCAGTTGAATGTTAGAAGTGAGCGCGCGCGTGGACTGAAAAATGTCTCATGCAGTTTCCATTTTCTGCAATTGACTGACAATAGATTGAATGAGATTCGACATCACTTTTTTTTCTTGTGTTCAAGTATTTGTTGTTGCCGTTGTTGATATGTTTTGTGATTGTGCAATCCATTTCCTTTTCATCGCATTTTTCAGATCATTTACTAAACTGTTTTGTTGTATTTACTTTTTCTTCCATTCGGATATCGTTGGCTGTTGCTAGTGCTGTTGGCATTGTTGTTTGGATGTTGAGCAGTTTTTTTCTTTCTTTCTCACTTTCTCTCTCTCTCTCTCTCTCTCTCTCTCTCTCTTTACCACTTATCTTTCTCTCTTAATTTGTATCGAGTTTGCATTGATTAATGATTTTTCGTGCATTGTATTTGTGATTTAAGCGAAAAGCGAAATTTTGCCAAACAATGTTTTAACAATCGAATCGAAATTACGTTTGTTTCATTTAATTTGTTTTGCTCGTCATTATATGAAATGTCTTTTACATTTTCCCAAGTATTCTTCACTCATCTCGTCATCTTTCTTTTCTTTTCATTTCATTTCTTTTTGCATTCACAATTGCAAAGTGGTTTTTGTATTGTTGTCAACTATTCCAAGGCGTCCTTTTTTCTGCATTCATTTGTTTATTTGTTATTTTGTTATTTGACTTAATCCGATGAGAGAATCCGAATCAATCATTTATTCAATGTTGCCAAAAAGAAAAAAACACACACACACACACACACACACACACGAAGCGAAGAAATCTACACGCGAGTAATACGCTCACCATAAATATTTGAACATAAACTATCAAATACTATGTGACCAAGTGTTTGACTTGTGGTTTTAATGCGTATTAACTTTGAAACCCCTGCCCTTTTCGTTGTTGTCGCCGTTTTCATTGAACGCAAATTCAACATCTTCGATGATTGTAGTCAATGAATACATAGTAAAACCCCCATAACATCACTTCAATTGTTGGAATGTAGTTGCATTTTTGGTTTTGTAGATAAGTACCATAACATTTGGATTTTAGACTCCTGAATGCTTGTGTTCAATGCATGTCAACAATTCATGTAAGTACACATGCTACATGCCACTGGATTTTGGCTATCCACATTTTCATTACTTATCTCTTATCAACGGATTCTGTTTCCATATACATCGAGGTCATCCATTCAAACCCAACCCACTCCCCACAAATATTGTCGTCATTTAACTATTTGTCAAAGCGATTCTTCCTTATATTAGTTTTTGTCTCTTTTTTTCAAACAATCTTTTTCAAACGAATTTTGAGAAAAATTTAAATCTTTTTTTCGGAATGTTATCGAAACTTTATAAATTATTCTTGGTCTTAAAATAATAATAAAAACAAATTGAAATTTAACAAGCGGAAAATTAACGCTGAACATTACATTAAAGCAGTTATATTGTATCACAAATCGATAAATAGTCGGTTGAAAATAAAGCATAATAGCCGTCGCGTACATTGTTCAATCCATAGATTATTTACTACTTTGTAATATTGTACTTTAGCGGAATTTCCATCGTGATTTTATTGATTACATCAAACAGCTCACATTCTCTGAATACTTACGAAATTTTAAATTAATATAACTATTTCATTATTAAAAAAAATGAAGCAACATTTTATTCTCTCTCTCTCTCTTTTTTTTTTATTTTTTCAACTATGTTTCACTGAATGATTGCAATGTATGTACATTTTCATAGATATTCAATTGGATGAGGATGCAACGTGGAAAAGCAATGAATTTTAAACGAAAATGGGATGAATTGCATTGAACAACACGCTTATTGTTCGGTTGTTTATTGCGGATATGTGCTAAATTGTGCAGCCTCAAGTCAACAATTTGTTAAACTGCATTGCATTAAAAATTAATTTCCCTCCGAAAATCGACAGCCTTTCATCGGACATCGTAATTTTACGTCAATATCTAACTTTTTCGCATTGATCAACACGAATAAGTTTTAACATTCACATTTAACGTGATTCAATTTCAAATTTTCTCGCTCTGAAATTTTCGACCATCTTAGCACTCTAAATTATTTGAACTAGATATCTTTGTCTATTTCAGATCATTTTTATGAACATTTATTAATACATTAAATCGAATTGGAAAAAAAAATAGATTCATTCTTATTCAAAAAATTGGAAATCAATTTATAGGAAAATAGAAATTGGTTAGAAGAAGTCAATTCCTTTTCTTTGGAACATCTTTGCTCTCACTCCGCAATGCGAATTTTAATTCTACACAAAGTTCTCATAGAATTAAAATTATCTTCAAAAATGTAATAAAATTATTTCCAAAAATAATTAGAAAATAAAAGAAAACGATTTAAAATAGAAAAATTTCTGACATTTTGTTCTCATCTTTTTAAAAGAAAAACATCTTTAGAACAATTCAACTTTTCTTTTTTTTTCAAAGAAGAAAAAAATATTTTGCTATTTTTTAATTAAAAAAAAAAGATCTTGGTTCAATAAAACTTGTTTTTCTGATGGTAAAATTATATGCACGTTTGTGCGCGGCAATATATTTTTTAAAACAATTTTTTTTCTATTCGAGCTTTTGAATTGGCTTTTGAAATTGGAGCATTTCAACTGTCGGTAAAAATGTAGGAATTGACCGACAATATTCAGTGAACTAGGTTAGATCAATTAAATCTCATGATAAATTAAAAAAAAAATGAAATGCGTTTCCCCATGGATAAACTCCATTCGGTGAAAAAATGCAGAAGAAATTAATTTCTTTTTTTTCATCTTTCAAAAAATAAATATAACAACTGGAATCAAATGTTACAATGCAGATTATGATTTTTTTTAGTGCAGATCCAAACTTATTTTTCTCTTTTGATCGGGCATCTGGTCAAAATAAGAGATGGCGCTAATATAATCGTGCCCTTTCCCCGATAGGGATGCATGTACTCTATGCAATGTGTGTTATGTCAAATTGATTTGTTTGACTTGTGTTATAATCGCATCTGATGCAGTTAACATTGAATGCAGTCAATTGCATATTGCATGTAATTCCTTTTTTCCTTTTTTACGACGCGAACACCAATAAAATCTACATCAATTGATTGAATTTCAACTAGTTCGAGGTCGAATTATTTCTTTAGTTTTGATTTTTTCTTCACCCATATATTTGGTGAGTATTGTGAACAACGCAATCGAATTGAATTTACAAAAAAACAAATATAGATAATTGTGACACAAAATTCAAATTGGTATTTTTACAGATTTTTTTTTTTTCATCCCCATATTGATTGAGAATGGTTAATTTTGATTGAATAAGGTCACATCGCATAATAGTAAATTTTCTGTTTGTTATAAAGCACAAAATATTGAATATCACATCGCCAAATAAGAATCAGAAACATACACACAAAGACGACTTGAACAACGGACAATTGCTGTAAATAACAACAACAAAATCAACGCCAAATCAATCGCACATACGAAATCCATTTGAATTATGTCAGCGGAAGTTCATCAGCATGAATATTTTCACAATCCGTATGCATCGAATGCGACCAAATTTTATGATCTGAATGATGACTGTGTGCTAGAAATTTTCCAAAAATTGTCTGTGTTGGATTTGTGCGCAATTCGTTTTACATGTAAAAGATTTGATGCGCTTGCTGAATATTTTTTCAAAATGGTTTATAAAACTTTGAATTTTAGTAATTGGAACATAAAAGGTGAGTCACACTCAATGCGAAATTTTCAGCACTGCAATAAGTTTGTATTTTCATTTATTCAGGTGAATATGCATTGTTGACAGAAGATGAAATGAAGACAATTCTAACGACATTCGGTGGCCAAATGGATTCGATTACAGTGAATGCTGATTCATTCGAACCCGAATCAAAGGTTGTGTTGCAAGTGATTAATGAATATTGTGGTGCGAAACGTTTGCGCTTTTTCAAAATGGTTAAATTTGTCATTGACGAAGAAACGGTTGAGCGTTGCAGTCGTCTTTGGACAAATGTGGATCAATTAACAATTGATAAATGTTATGTGGATGATGATGTATTAAAAGAATTATTACGAAAATGTACATCATTAAATCAATTGGAAATGATACGTCAAATGAATACTGATGGCCGATGTTTATTACATGAATTTCCACAATTGGAAGGCTTTTCATTGCGATCAAATGATAATTTTGATCCATTATGCATGAATACATTTTTAAAAAAGAACACACAATTACGATCATTATCATTGATCGGATGCAATTTTGTTGATGATGAAATTTTCGAAATTATTGCCGACAATTTAATCAACTTGGAAGCATTGTACATTCGTGTTGTTCATGTTACATCGCAATTTGAAACAAATCTACATAATTTATTACGTTTACATAATTTACGTAAATTGGAGTTCAATTGTGGTCTTCGGCCAATTGTGACATTTATCACTGGTTTGGCAATGACAAATCATATTGAACAATTGGGCATTTCATCGGCTGAACTAACACCGGAATTGTGCAGCTCATTATGTAATTTGAAAAATTTACAAATATTAAAATTAATTTCAATGTATGATGGACAATTGAAAAGTCTTAAATCAATTGCACAGCAAGTTGATAAGCTCAAGGAATTTCATATTATTGAATGTGATATTATTGATTTTGAGCAAATGTTGGAATTTATTGAAAATGCACCGAAATTGGAAAAAATGGTTGTCATACAATGCAGCAAAATAATACCAATTAATCCAGAACAATTCGTACGCTTAGCGGATAGTGTACAAAAACGTGTGGATAAGCTACAGCTCAGTATTCATATGGATTATTATGAATTAAAACTCACAAAAGATTTGATTAGCGATGAAATGCGCAAAGAATATTTACACATTTTGCAAGTGGTACCATTGTCATGGGAAGATAATTATAAATCGGGCGTTGTTTCGGACAATTTATACTTTGCTGAAGAGGGTGGCGCTTATGATTATGATCCAGTTGATGATGACATCGATGAATGCACTGATGAAGATGAAGAATTCAACGATCCATACAATGTAAAGCTAGAAATATTTCATTTTATCTTGCGACATCATCTTTTATTGGATTAAAATCTCATGCAATTACTTATTTTGTTCCATTATTTTCAGGTTTGGACCAATGAATGCGATTTTGATGATGAAGATCTCTATCCATTTTAAATACAGTAAATCTGTTTTGGATTGCATACGTTCCATTTATTGTCAATTAGATTCGATTTTAAGTTTTCATCATATTACCCATGTGCGTAGCTCACAGAGTGTTTTTTCAATTCACAGAGTAGCCACACACTAAGGCGTATTTGATGTGTGTGTATGAGAGAGAATGACCACAGACTTACTAACTTGTTTTTCATTCTCTCTCTTACACACACTTTGTATACGCACTACTCTGTAGAAATTCTGTGACTACTCTGTGAATCGGAAAAATACTCTGTGAGCTGTGCACATACCCATTACCCAATTGAACAAAAAATTCACTTCGTTTTAAAAGACATTTTTTTTCTTTTCCATTGAAACAAATCCATTCAACATTTCCGATTTGATTTATTCCCAAAATTACGAAAAAAAAAAGAAAAAAAAATATTTATGAAATTCCTTTATTTTTGAACAAAATACTTAAACAAAAAAGTAAAGTACTTGAATGTTTACTTTTACAGCATGATATGTGTTATAAAGGACAAAACAAAATGAAAAATATTTACACAAATAAAGAACAAATAATTATTATTTCTACAATACTAAAAACGAAAGTTGAATTTCATTTTCCCTATTCAATTATGAAACAATTTCTTGTTTACGAGGATTTAGGTTCACGGGTCTCACTGATATCAAGTCATTATATCATCGCTTGTGAATATGATTAAATTGAAATAAATAAAATGCCTGAATACAATCCATATGTACTATGTTCTATATTGACACATCAATCTATGTCCGTTCCGAGAAAACAAAAATACAAAAACAAAAATGAGTCTATAATGGCTTTAAATTCAATTCGAAATTTTCTATGTGAACTATTTATTTGAAATTAGTTTAAAAAACTGGTTTTCAAACTAAATTTTGTTTTTACAATAATTGAATATGTTTCAAAATATAGATCTACAAACGACTTTAATTATCACTGATAATTAATCGTGTGTGAAAATAAGGGAACACTTTAGATACACAGGAACAGAGAAATAAAATAAAAAAATTATTAAAATGTTTTTTTTATCCATTAAATGAAAAAATGTAATTAAAACCACAAAAATTATTAATATTCAAAGTAAAGGATTTCGTCAGATGTAATAAATAATCGTATTTGATAAATGGTGAAATTGATTTGATTAAAACCTGAACCTTAACCTGATTCGGAATACCACCAACAACATCAAAATAAACAAAACCCTAAAATAAACATAAAAACAAAAACAAAAACAAGTAATATCGGGCCCAAACATCCAAAAGAACGTAAACATAAAATGGAACAAAATTCATATGAATATCAATTATCTCTAATCTTCTATGACAATTTTCACAATACTTTTAATATATAAATGCAAACGCTTCTTGCCAAGTAAACAGTATACGTTGATTAATTGAAGCGGATTATTTCAAGTGTTTGTAAAAATGAAATTTGTTGTTGTAAGTTCAATATAACGGGGATTTTTTTTCTTAACTTGACGAATAAAAATTCATTGAATTTTTCATTTTAATATTTCAGGCATTTTGCTTAGTTTTTGCTTTGGTCGTCCTATCGACTTCCGTTGAAGCTGCCGGTAAGTTGTCCCTATATTGCTTTATTTATAATAATGTTATTCGTTAATGTGGAAATTCTAGATTCGTCGTTCATAGTTTATTTTCCAAATTAGTTTTTACTATTTGAAAATTGTTCAAACTGAAATCACTATATTTTCACCTCGTATTAATTTGGAGTTTAATTCTTTCTGTTCATCTGATTTTCAGTGTTCATTTGGGTTTTACCTCTTAGTGAATTGAAAATATTGAGATTTATCGACATAAGCAAATTTTTACTTAATTTTCATTCAATGTCCATTCTCATGAAATAATTTTTGATTTATGTTCCAAACAGGAGAATCATGTATTCACAACCCTGACTGTGACGTAAATCTAAGTTGCAAAGAAGGAAAATGTGTCGATTTATGCCCAACTAAATCATGCGCGGGCAAAACATGTAAAACCATAAGCCATCAACCAATTTGTGAATGAATCTCATCTTAAGATGACTATCTCGGATATTTCAAACAAATTTTGTCAACAATCTAACATTCTCAGTTGATGATTTTGTGAGAATTATATGAAAATAAAATCCTTAAATTCAAACAAAAATTATTTTTGAATTAAAAGTTTCCAAATTTGTTTTACTTTCAAATCGAAAATTAGAGGAGGAATTTAGCATTTTATTTGAGTAGAAAATGTAAGTATTATCAAATTTACATATTAGTTAAATTGAATATGATATGTAAGTATTAAAATAAAAGATATTTTCTTCAAAAAATCAAAAAGTGTGGATTTCATCGTGAAATCCATCGGAAAACGAGAATTAGAAATGACATAAATTGTGAAACTGTTCTATCGCTGTAATTGTTGTGTAAATATTATTTTATTGGAAGAAATTTGTATTTTTTATATTCTCATTAGAAAAATGGATCGAAACGTCTAGCAAAGCACAATTTTGAATTTTTTGTCGATTTTGAAAAGAAAAAAGAAATACGATCACTTATCTGTAGTGAATAATCGCTATATTAATCCGAACTCTTCTCGGCGATTGAACAGTTTATTTTGTATAATTAATCAAAGTAGTCAACTATCAATTTGTTGAAAATCATGAAAATAATCATTGTAAGTTAATTATTACCAGACGTTAAACTGGGCTGTCGTTGTCAGCAACGAACTAAGTAGTGCACGTCGCTTACTTCGATCATGTATATGAATCGCTTCTTTTTATATACGCGCACCATTTAATTCGTTGGTATGTGCTTCTTTGATTCTTCTTTCTTCTTCTTCAATTATATATACAACTTCGTGTCAGCGGCTATTATTACGTTATTTCGACAATATTATTCAGCTGGCTAATAACAGCTCAGTGTAACGTCTGATTATTACTTGAATTTTGAACACTGACTGATTTTTTTTTATTATTTTTTTTCGATGAATTTGACATATAGGCATTCTGCTTAGCTTTTACTTTGCTCGTTGTCTCCACTTCAGTGAATGCTTCAGGTGAGATTTTCTTCTAAAAATTAAAATTAAATCATTCCGTTTTTTCAATTAATAAGTGTGTTCATTGGAATATTTTATGCAGCCTTCATTATTTGCTCTTAATTTTATATTATTTAAATTAAAAGAACATGTTATCAGCAAATTAAGAAGCCGATTTGAGTCAAATCAATTTAAAATTTCAATGTGCCATTTTGCTCTAGGTCATTCCGTATCAAACATTCTAAGAATGATAATATTTCTGTTTTCCTCATTTCTTTGTTTAATTTTGAATTAATTTTGATTCCAACCAAATCTATTTGAAAGGTAATTCAGCCTTAATGAACAGAAATTCAATTTAAAAATCAAAGCAATATTGACAAGAAGTGTTATTCGGATTTAAATTTTTTTTTTTCGATATTTACTTGTTTAATCAATGTTCTGATTTGATTTTATTTTATTTTACTAAATTCTACATAATTGACATTTTCTAAATTTATTTCGAAACAGCATGCACATCGGATTTGCAATGTGCAAGCGATTTAACATGCAAAAATCGACAATGTGTAAATCCATGTGCTGATAAAACTTGTAGCGCAAACACACAATGCACTGCAATCAATCACAAAGCCATTTGCAATTGCAAAAGAGGTTTCAACGGTCATCCACAAACTGGATGCAGTAGAATCGAAGAATGCACGTATAATCCAGATTGCCCAATTTATCTCGCATGCAGACAAGGTAAATGCGTCAACCCATGTGCTAGTGAATGTTCGAACAAAAAGTGTTCGGTTATAAGCCATGTGCCTTTTTGCGAATAAATGAACTGGTCATCATAAGCTCAAGAAAATGGTGAAATTTTCCATTTCAAATAGAAAATGTAGTTTAAAGCTGAAATTTATTTTTTATACTCAATTGTCCAAATAAAGTTAAAAATTCGATAAATGCATAAATTTTATTGTTTTTTTTTAATGTATTTTTTGCGGTCTTAATACCTTATTTATAGAAGATATGAATTATATTTGAAGGTCATTAGATAAGTCTTTGGACTAACAATCAAAACACAAGTTTGAATTGGTGAGGAAATCGGGAGCCAATTACAATCGTTCAACGATTGCTTCAAAGCTACTTCTCAATAAAATCGTTACCGATTGAAATCGGACCGTGATCGGTTCCTGGGAAAACGAGCTACATAATCTCCTTTCAGTCTCTATGCAATCAGTCCAACATTCAGGCGCTCTAACCTTTCTATACTTTTTCTGTAGTACGATGAATCTTTTCCCTAGGGGGAAAGAACTGAAACAAATGATGCAAATACTGCAAATGAACGCCAATAAGTATGTGCGTATTTACACTGTTATTTGTTCTTGCTACGGAAAAGCGAAGCAACGTGAAAAAACAACAACAAACTTTGTGCAAATATCAGCAAATGCCTGCAAATACGCAAATAGTTCTTTCCCCCTAGTCTTCTCCCTTAAAATAAGCTTCTGTTTCGGATGCAATAACTTCTTCATCCGACTTGAATTTCTTTCCAGCGAGCATTTTTTGAGGTTTGAGAACAGGTGAACAATGAATTTGACCATCGTTTCCATGAACTTGTGAGTCGGCGCATTATCTTGGTGAAACATTGGTTTTTTTTCCTTGCATTTGAGGCCATTTTTTGCGATTTCTTCCTTTAATCGATCCAATAATGCAATATAATAGTCGTTTTTAATGGTCTTTTCCTTTTACAAGTAGTCAATGAAGATAATTCCATGTGCAATATGCATCGCAAAAAACTGAGATCATAACCTCGCCAACGGATGTTTGAGTTTTTGCTCGCTTTTGTTGGCTTTCTCCCTTTGTAGTCCACTGTGCTGACTGTCGATTTGATTCGTGTGTTTAGTTATGGATCCATATTTCATCCATAGTAATATATCGACGGTAACATATTTTTTTGGCTGTCAGCTATCACCCGCAACTTAATTTTACGGTCACCCAAAATCATTTTGAGGATTTTAGTGATGTTTTCTGGTGTGACCACCTCAACTAGAAGACGACCTTCACGGGCTGCATCACTGGTACTTGTGGGACCGTGTTTAAATTCAGCATACCAATAACAAACGGTTGATTTTATCGGAGCAGAGTCCGAATAATGTTTTACAAGCCATTGTTGAGCTTCAACAGTATTTTTTTGCATAAAAAAGCAATGCCTAATCAAAACACGAAACTCACTTTTTCCATTTTTCTTTTTTGTATGAAAGTCGGTTAAAGCTTAATATCTCGCAAACGAGTGACACATAATACCATAAAATTTTGACAGGTGACGTTCGAAGGATGCATCCATCGGAAAATCATAGGCATTTATTTCTAGTGGTTCCATCTATATATCAGTCCAAAAACTTATCTAATGACCTGTTACATTTTCGAAATAACTGTTTGCTCTGTGGAATTAGATAATAACTGTTTGCTCAGTAGATAATCTCACTTCAGGATCAAGATCTAAAGTTAGTTCTAATGAATTCTTGGAAATTGTTAACCGTTTGGTAATTGCAACCAATTTACTGGTGAATATTGTACATTTTCCGTGTCCATTATATGAAATGTATATGCAATGCGACTCTTTTCGAATAATTTAAATCGCTTTGATGGACAATCAATCCATGAAGAAGAACTAATGAACCTTTTTTAACTGGAACTGCCATGAATAAATCTTTCGAATAAGTTGTTGACGTTATATTATGAATTGCGAATCAAAATGAAAATGAAAATAAAAATACATTTATAATCGAATTTGATCTCAAAAACAGACGTTTCATTAAAACTATTACAAATGGAGTTTACAATTCTGGTTTTGAAGTTTATTAATAAAATCTCCAACTCAAGCAAATTATTTCATAGTGATTGTACAATCCATGTTTATGTGATCCTTTGATGAACAACCATTTTCAAGCATCTTCCGTTGGTATACAAAATCCGGTAATTGAAACATCTAGCAAACAAACATGTTGCATATTGTCACTGATACAGACTTTTTTTTCGCTTTAATTCAAGACAGCTCACTTTTCTTTTCTAGATTGTGGAGAACACCCAGCTGTACACTGTATATTCCATTTCATATTTTGAGCATAGTCAATAAGATTTCAAGATGTATGTTTAAAACAACAATTGATTTATTTTTTTTTTTTTTTTTTTGTAGACGACTAAACATTAAGTAATATACTTAAAATTGAAGTGAAGTACTAGAATACGAAAGAGAATGATCGCATAATGGATTTTTTTAAACGTTTTCTTATATATTTTCACACTAATACTGTCCGAAACTAAAGAAGAAAAAAAAAAAATTTCAGGAAAATATATGTGAAAATATGAAATTCGAATGAATAGTTGATTAATAAAATGTATTTTATTTTTGCTCAAATTTTACATATTTTTTGTCCTTTTTTTCATTCTGGTAAATCTTTCTTATAATTTCTAATCAGTTTTATTTAAATTCCACGTTTGACCGGTTTTGTCACAAACATGACCTTAACCGGTTTACAAAGTTCAAGTTCATGTCCAGGTCTAACTGATAGGCACAGTGAAATATCAATTTGACTCGCTTCCGTCCATACACCGTGTGACAACAGTAGACTAGTTCGAAGACGCCAATTATTTGCTAATTAAAATCCATAAATAAAACAAAACCATTATTTGATTTCAATTAATTCTTGTGATGATTTTTGTTAAAACTTACTATTTTCACCATTTTCAGTGATAATACGTTTTAGATCTCTCATCCTAGGCACCATTAAATGAACATTTTGATCGGGATACTTTATTCTCATGCGTAAATCCAACCGTTGACATTCTCGTAAATTATCAATTTCGGCCAAAAATGGAATGGCTGCAATTAGACCAGCTGTCACTTTTATAACATTATCACTTGATGCAACCGTTGTTGGATCCAAAATACGTGCCGTACAAATTTGTATCTGTAAAAAAATGGGCTCAAAAATTTTCGAAAAAATTCTTGCTTATTTACTTACATTGATATTAATTTCCGGTGATGCAACCGGTGATGCTGTTTGAACAATTGGTAAAATTTCACGAAATACTCGTCCCGGTTTTGGATCATTCATGCATGATATTTGATTTAGTATTGATGTGGTAAATGCATCGGCTCTCATGTATGGGTTTTCGGTAAGAAATTGATTTGTATCGGCGGCAATTTGTAATAATAATTGACACGGTGCTAATGCGCTCTGTGAACGATCTTTTACAATTAAAACAAGATGCAATGCACTTGCACGCAAACTTATCTGTTTTACCTAAGGGGGAAACAACAAAAGTAAATAAAAATAAATATTGTAAATATTGTGAATATTTATAAATATACTAAATATCATAAAAATGCTAAACATATGACTAAATATTGTTTAAATTTGAGATTGGTAGTTGAGATCATACTGCATTCTCCTGTGTTTGTAATCTGTAAAGGAAAAAAACTTACTATAGAATAGTACTTTGTGATCGCCAGCACTACCTACAAAAGAAATATACAAATAAATGAATATTTACAAATTAATACACTCGAACTAGCTTATCAATTATATTTCATCTGATTTCATCAATATCAATTATATCAATTCAATACCTACCCATATATGGGCACGGTAAAGAATTGCAGTGGGGTTTGTTGTAACTGAAAAATTAAAAAAAAAAGACCTTTTTTAGCTCTTGGAAGACCATTCAAAATCGAGGGGGGAAGGGGGGTTAAAACCCGAATTGTAAAAACCGAATGTGCATATTCTCTTTCTCTTTCCCATTTTCTCTTACCGTCACACAGACTATCGTTTGTGTTACAATGCAAACGATATTTTACAAATGGTACACTATGAAATGAAATGTGTAAATGATGTAAATGTAAAGGAAAGAAAAAATACTCACCAATTTTGAGAACATGCTGTTCTCTTCTTCTCTCCTTCCATGATGTGATTATGTCGACAATGTCGCCATGTTGAATGTTGACTTGATCTCAGGCTGAGATTCTCAGCTACCAAATCTCAATTTCAAGCAATACTTATTTTGCCATCAACAATATATTCACAAATGCTAACTTATTGATAAAAATAAAATGAATATTCACTAGATAATTCAAATATGTATGATGTGGTGTGTATTTTTGAATCTAGATTTTCAAATATCTCATAAATATTTAAATATCGCGTGAATATTCTGAATATCTACTAAATATATATAATCATAAAGGGTTCACAGCCCCTAGGTTTTACCATTAATAAATCGTTTGGTGTAAGCGATGAGAAAAGATTTTGTAATTTAAGGCATTTTTTCATTAATTGATTGAGACATTCTTTGGATGGTGTTCGACTTGTTGGCATTGTTAAACATGATTGTAATTGTTCAATTAGCAATTGTGCGCCCAAAAATGTTGCCGTATAATTCGCGGTGCCAGATAATTCTGGATCAATGGTTGCTAAACGATCTAAATTATCTTGTGCTGCAGTAAGTAATGCTTGACGTGCACGTGGTGCTGAATATGATGCGCGAATATTATTTAAAATTGTCTCAAGAAATTGACGTGAACCAGTCGATCCTTCTGTTGCATGCAACGCAACGGTTGATGTACCACCGATTGGCAAAGCTGGCACCAAATTTGGCATTGTATCACGCAAATATGAATAATGTTTTATAGTAATTTCAGGTAATAAACCTAAGGCCGGTGGCAATTTTTGAGCCGCATTGAATATCATTATTAATATGCATACATCTGGAAGAAGCGAAATATGTTAGATGAATGATCGAACAAAAAAAAAAAAAAAAAAAAACACTTCAACTTACAAGCCGGATCTTCAACATCTTTTTCCGCACTATCAAAAAATGGATGATCTTGTAATAATTGGGTGATCAATGACATACAAATTTCCGGATGTTTTGCACCAATGCGTTGCATGCAACCAAACGCAGAGAATTTATCTTGTGGATATTTTGATAGAACATCCAACACTTTTTGAACAACCATTAGCAAACAGTTTTGTGTTGACACACGGCATACGCCCAACATGATATGCAAACCTTCACGCACTTCAACTGAATAATCCTAAAATGATGATGAAAATTTTTGAACAAATTTTTTACTTTTACTTAATTTCTATTGATTAGAGGATTTTTGATTTTTGTTTTGTTGTGAAAAAAAAAAAAAAAAAAAACAATTCCTTACCTCAAGTGAACTAAGCATTGTTTCAAGTTGATCTTCACGCAGTGTAATATGCTTTGAAATGGCTGTTAAACTTGAAATAGCTCTCAATCGAACACCTTCAATTTCATCATTAAACATGTCAACCAAAAAATCCAAACTGAGCTCCGCAAATTTTTGATTCGATATTGCCAATTTACAGAGTGAATCAACGGCCGCTGTTCGCACCTCAAGAAATTCATCTTCCAATCCATGCACTAAAGCCCCGCATGCACCGGATGCCATAAGCGATACAGTTGATACATTAATTTGTTCTTTTGGTGCATCGTCCGCCCACTTTTTCCTAATAAAAGAAATCATAAAAATGAGTGAGCTTAAATGATTGACATTTTATGTGAAAATTATTAATTGTATATATGGAAAATTGAACTCATTTGTTGTTCAATGTAACACAATTTGTGCATAGAGTAGAACTGGAAACTAATTCGTTGAATTTTATCAACAAAACACCGAAGAAATTAAAAGAATTGAAGAAGAACAAAAAAATACAATATTCTTTACCCCGATGACCATTCACCACTTTGAAATAATTCTGTATAGCGTTCATGTAAGCTCTTTTTCCGTCGTAAATTGCTCATTAATTTCTTGTCAAGTGTTTGATGTAAAAATTCATTGCTAACCGCAGTCATACCACCAAGTAAACTGGCCGCTTGTGTTCGAACCTGCATCGATAGATCACAAATGGCCGAACAAATATGTCCGAATGCGGCGTCAATCAAACGTAATTTGGAATCTGAATCGGGAACATCGACCATACTGTAGGGCAGAAAAGAAATAATTTTTTTTTTTTTTTTTTTTGTTAAAATGTTTTGAATGAAATATTTTTCGATTTTTTGTCATTTAATTAACTTACAATTCAGTATGTTTGATTCCAAGTTCATAAACCAATTGCAATGCTTTCTTTCGAACACATTCATAATCATCTTTAAGTGATTCAAGTGCCCGAAAATATAATCGAGGTGGTAAATAAGCGCCACGTTGTCCAAGTGTTAAAATTGAATTGAATGCTTGAGCACGAACGCGTGAATCTTGTGAATCAGTATATCGACTTATTAAATCCAATGATTCTTTTTCCGCTTCACGTAATTGTAAAAATGCACCAAGCACGGTCAATGCATGCCGTTGAACATTATGACTTGGATTTGTTAATTGTAATTTTGCAAATAAAACGATTCGAATCAATGTTGGTAATGGTAATTGCTGTGTATCACCAATTTTAAACAGGCTATGCAAACCTTGCGATATGACTTTTGGCGATGTTTCACCTTTCAATAATAGAATCACATCGTCAACTAAACTTGTACCTATAGGGGAAACAATAAAAGTAAATAAAAATAAATATCGTAAATATTTCTAAATATACTGAATATCTTGAACATTTTAAATATATGTTCGTACCATCGTGAAGTGATTCGGCAGCTAATTCAGCAAACAAAGACAGCACCTAAACAAAAACAAATCATTTTCATTTGGGAAGGTTTTTTTTAATGATATATCATGTTTTTAATTACCTTGACTCGAACGGCTGACTCTTTTTCACGTTTAAAATGTTCACAAAGTCTGCGAATCGATTCAACAATATCATCGGTCGTATTATTGGCCAACGTATCGGACATTTGTATCAATATTTGTAATGATTCATTACTGTTGGAGGTCGTTTCCAAAAGATTTGACAACACTTGAATTGATGGACCGGCATTGCTATTCGAACGTTTTGCAATAATCCGTAATTTCTTATGCGGGCGATGCTATTGCAACAATGCAGAGAATAGAACAATGATTATTTTATTGTGCATTTCATATGAAATTGAATGAATTTCGAATGATCACGACTCACCTCTACCGTTTGCACCAATGTTTCGGTAATTTTTCGCTTTTGGACATGCGGCATTGCTTTAGTTTCGTTTTTCTTCGTTTATTTTTTTTTTTTCTTCTGACGTGTTGTATGCAACACGATTAAATCATTACTAAACGTTTAGTAGTTTGAAACATTCATTTATGTGTTTTAATTTTTTTTTTTTCACTTAGATAAAGTTTTTATTCAATCATGCATTGGACTATTTGACACACAAACATTTAATGATCAAAGCAAAGCAAAATAGTGTAATGTCAGTTTTGTAGCAAAGAGGTGGATAAGTACAGAAATGTCCCTATTGAGAAAAAGAGACATTGACAAAAGTACTTTAAAATTGACCACTAAGTACATTATCGTACTATTTGAAAAATTAAAATTGTAAAAAAAAAAAGATTTTTTTAAGAATGTTTGAAAGGCTCCGAGAATAGTTAGTTAGATCAGTTTTGATCTGGCCCAAATATAGTATGCACAAAATTACAGAAATTATTTAAAATTCCCAATATTTTGAGTTATAGTTATGGTGTCTGACGCCGTACACAATTATTCATATATATACAGTACCGATAGAAAGTTTGGACTCAATGCATGTTTTTCATACAAATTGACGTTTTTTGTTGCTCAAAAAGTATATGAAGATGTAATTTTTTTCTCGTAATTTCTTCAGAAGGATTTTAGTTAG
This sequence comes from Resseliella maxima, assembly GCA_029041755.1. Classification (NCBI taxonomy): domain Eukaryota; kingdom Metazoa; phylum Arthropoda; class Insecta; order Diptera; family Cecidomyiidae; genus Resseliella; species Resseliella maxima. The sequence goes on from JAQOWM010000165.1 coordinate 282,970, forward strand.
GTCAAACTAAAATCTTCATTTTCTTCTCAGAATAGAAATCTGTATCACGATTCCTTTACGGACTTTCAAAAGCCAGAAAAATGTCCGATTCAATTTACATACAAAAATGCTCATTTTTTGGCATTTCCACGCACATGGCCGAAAAAGTTCATAAAGGAATCACGATACAGATTTCTATTGTGAGAAGAAAATGAAGATTTTAGTTTGACCTAAAATCCTTCTGAAGAAATTACGAGAAAAAAATTACATCTTCATATACTTTTTGAGCAACAAAAAACGTCAATTTGTATGAAAAACATGCATTGAGTCCAAACTTTCTGTCGGTACTGTATATATTTTTTAAATAAATATTGTATGAAATTACACGAAATATCTCAAAAGATAAATTTTATTTAATATTTCCACTGCTAAATTTTGAATGGAAAACACGTCTCTACCTATTAGTGTTTAAAGCGGATCTTTTTCTTTCAATTTTTTTCAAAGAAAAAAAAAAAAAACAAAAAAAGATAATTGTCATCGCATGGAATTTCGCTAATAAATAAATGAGAAATTCGTTGCGAATTTTTCATTTATTTTTTGTTTTAAATCAAAATGTTGAAATTTTTTGACTTATCAGTTCAAAATTTAGAAATTCATTATTCAAATTTTTCACTTTTATTTACACTTATGATTATGACTTATGAAAAAGAAAAAATGCAGTAAAAAATGTAATAAAAACGTCAATGGTTTGAGCATACATATATATTAATTTTTTTTATTAAACTTGTCGATATGTTAAACAGTGGTGAAATTAGTGAGATTGTAAGCATCAAATTAAATTTCCTTCAACCCAATGTTTTTTGTTGTTGTAAATTGATTTAAATTGAATATTAAATCAAATGCGATATAAATATTCACTGTCTAATGTTGTTATTGTTGTTGATACGTAAACTAGATATTGTATAATGTTGGATAGTTCCTTGCACAACACAAAGCATGTCCTTAAATGGATTTTTTTTTTTTTTAGTAATGATAATGGAATTGATTCCATTGTTTAATTTGTTCGTTTATGACCGCATATTTTTGTGAAGAAAAAATTGACCAAAAAAAAAAGAAATTTGTTCGGCCACGAGTGAAAATAACCGTATACATTTATAAGAAACTAAATAGAATGTAATAAAGTGGAATGGCGAGTGCACAATGAGCTTTCGGGCATCCAAAAATGAAGGCGGTCAACACCCATAATAAATAGTACAATGCCAATTGTAAAATAACGTGCAATCCCAATAGAATATTATCTTTGCGACGTGCAGCTTCCATTGTATTTGGATTTTCTTTGCTTAAATACCGGCGAACACCATTGATTAAATTGATAAAATACACCTCCCATTCGAGTGTTGCCAAATCAATATTATACAATTTTTTATCCGTTAATGATTGTGTTTTGATAAGCGCTTTTGTGTTATTATTATGGAATTTCCATTCGGTGAAAATAAACTTTTCTAGTAATTTCAATGAGCTCCAGACATTTTTGTGTAAACGAACGAGAATTGGACGGCCACCGCCTAATTTTGTAACGGCATCAAGGACATAAGCTGGTGCAAAATGAAATAAGATGGCGGATATTTTAAATAAAAATAAACTTGACATAAATTTCAAATTGGGATACCTGCGAAAAGAAATGAACAATTTCAATTTTTGTAATTTATTTGGAAATATTTATTCTTTCGTTTCAAACTCACCAAACTGCACTCTTCAATGGATATTTATGTAAATAACCGTTGATTTTATCTTGAACACCTTCCCATTTGAATGGCTGTGATGTGCTTGATGTGCAATGGAATATTTCGAGTTTGTTTGATTGCTTGTGATTTACATAGTAACCAGTGACAAGCACTTGATTAACAACAACATCAACAGGAATGTAATCGTAAATGAGACCGGAACCAATTGGCAAACGACGAATTACACCCTTTGATGCGCCCATAAGAAAACCTTGTGGACCATTTTTCGAAATTGTCCAACCGGGAACTGGTTCTTTCCAGGCTCCAGTAACTGAAATTTTTTCGTTTTTTTTTTTTTTAAATAATTAGCAACATATTCATTGGTCTTGACTTGTTTTGTTTTAAATAAATAAATAAGCAATTAAATATCAAGAAAAATGAATACTTACTCATACTTGGTCGAACGATACCGCATGGGAATTTTTCAGCGCATTTATTGACTTCATGTTCAGCCAAATGCTTTGTAAATGTATAAGTGTTTGGATGTTCACCCAAAACGCTGGCCTGTTTTGTTTGCAATTCTTCATCACTGAGTGTATTCACCATTTCAATAATTGTTTCGGCATTTGCTGGTGCTGGATATAAAATCTCTTCACATTCAACCAAATATGAATTCACATATGCACTGGATACATGAACAAATGATGCCAAATTATTAATTTCTTTGGCCAATTGTGTAACGCGACGCGTTCCCAACAAATTTATATTAACGGTTGGTTTCAATGGTTCATGGAAATCCAATGTCGCAGCCGAATGGATAATTACATTGACATTATTGATAAGCGTTTGACGATCTGCCGGTGAAATGCCTAAATTTTCCAAACCAACATCGCCGGCAATTGGTACCAATTTATTGAAAATATCTCTCGATTGCTCTTTTAATAACACTTCAAACACCTGAAAATTGGAAAATAAATTGATTTAATGAGCTATCGATGATTCATTCTCTCCCTCTTTCTTCATCTCTCCCCCCCCCCCCTTCTCTCGATTTCTTACCTCATTGTTTGAGAGATCTTTCAAACGTTCTTCGATTGTCTTTCCACGCTTTTCTCTCATCAAAAGATAAATTTTTCCAACCTGTATGAATCGAATTGAAGAAGCAAAAAAAAAAAACAACAAATTTGTAGCAATCTGGTTTTACCAGGTCAAAGACAACAATTCAATCAAGAAGTTGATCGAAATATCATCACAATTTATCAATAATTACGTCTGGGGTTGTGCGCAGTAACTTTTCAATAATAGCAATGCCTAAAAATCCAGTACCACCGGTGATGAATATACTTTTGTTTTTATAAAAAGCGGCTGTTTCTGACGCCATTTTAATCGATTGTTATTGTTTGTGGTAAATAGCAAACCGAAATCCAAAAGTCCTAAATCTAAAAATAAAGAGATAAAAAACTTGTTTGTATTCGAAAGGTTTGATTTTTTGTTTGTTTGTTTTTTTTTTTCTAAAATTAGATACACGAAAAGATGTTAAATTTGATCAAGGTTAAATTCAATCGACGATCGTCAAATTATCCATTTTATCAAAAAATCAAATACAGATGCATCTGGATGACATTTATCTGATATGATTGCCATGACTCGTTATGTATTATTAGCTAAAACATTAATCGGCTTAATATTTTGTTGAGAAATGAAACAAATGCCCAGTTTAATGATTGTTGCATTCGATTAAATGCAAATTCGATCGTATTTTCTCAAGTGAAACTTGGTTTGTTTGTTTTTTATTTTTTTGAACGATATCACTGTGACCGTATAAATATGAATGCAATTTTTTTTTTTTGGAGCTCAGACAACTGGTCTGGTGAAAGGTATGGATTATATTTCCAAACTTTACAATTCAATCCAATGCAAAATTCGAAACCGAATTGAATGTGAGTTTAAATGAGCTGAAATTACTGGACTTTCGCCAAATCAACAATGAGACATGGGACCAAATCATGTTGATATGAAAAAGATATACACAAATGCATACGTCAACACAATAATATTCACATATGATGTAGTGTAAGGTCATTACACAAACTATTCGGTGAATTGGCAAGCAACGTTTTTCTAATTGACATATTTCTGACGGTCATAAAATCATTTTTATTTATTTATTTTTTTTTTCTTCTTTTCATTTGCAATTGATTTACAAATGACCAAAGCTTATGTGATTTTAGTATTGAACAACTCCCTTTGATGGTATTTTAATAATTAAGCAACTTATTTTCTAAAATTGACTCATATTCAAACGAATGACGGAGAAAAAAAAAGAACGACTTCAATACGTTAATTAGAACGAAATTTTACCGAAAAAATTCTCTATATAAATTTCAAGTTCGATGAAGAGCAATTTTTTTTTTTTCTCTTGTTGTTTAATCAAAATGAATTTGAAAAGTGTTAAAATGGTGTGAATAGATGATAAAAGAGAACGACTGTAATTTTGCGAAATACAAAGACCGTTTGTTTGTTATTTAATTACATACTCAACGACGAAACTACAGGTGATCGTTTAGTTACATCTCTCTTTCTCCGTCATTGTATTTCTTATTTCAAATGAATTGCCCAGTTTGTAGTTCTCGCTGCCATAGAGTTATGGAATATTTTATTCTCCTTTTCTTCTTCTTCTTCTTTCCTTTTCTCGTTTCAAATGAATGAATGGAAAAAAAATGTACTTGTTGTGTGTTTGATGTAATGATGTTCGAACTGGTCTATGTGGCCTGTCAATATTGCAAACTCAGTCAAAGTTGTATATGGTTTTTACATAAACCATTTTATTGAAATGATTTTGCCGTATGCGTTATGCGTGATGTATGTTATATCAATGTGTATTATAAATTCACTTATACAAGTTAGAAGGAAAAAAAAACATTTTTTTCCCTTTCATTACTGCTATTAACATAATCTATACACGCAATAGATCGCCATGTGAACTCACTTGCCGTAGAGCAAAACTATGCCGAATATTATGTTTTTCTTTCATTCATTCTGTATTGTTGACATTCGGAATATGCGACGTGTCTCCAGTTCAGCGATGCGTTCACATCGAGCTAAATGTATGTGTGAATGTGTGAGTGTGTGAGTGTATTTGTGTTGTTTTTACAATTAATCTACCTGATTCAACCAAGTGCAATTATTACAAATTCAATGAGTTAAAATCTCTACACTAACAAGTTTAAAGTGTTTTATTTCATCTCTATTAATAAATCTCTTGACTTTGCTTTGTTGAAAGAGAAGATAAAAAAAAAAAAAAAAAAAAAACACTACTTTCGCATGTTGAATGCTAACAAACAAATTCAACGGAGAACAAAACAATGTTTTATACAAAAATGATTACCAACGATTTTTATTTTTATTTTTATTTTTATTTCTATTTTTTATGTTTTCGTTTCTCTCCTTCGTTCTTTTCGTTTTTTTTTTTTTTTTTTTCGCAATTGACAAAATAACAACCACAAATTTATCTTAATTCAAATGCAAACTCGAATATTAATTGGAGAAATACAGCACAATGAAATAACAAAAATATGATAAAAAACACAAAAATGCCACCGCAACTGAATTGAAACACAATTGAGCACCACATAGGTCCGATTCTTACGATCGCTAAATTTAATCTCAGAGACTGGTATACGCACGACTTCAAATAATATTCCAATTTATTTAATTTTTTTTTTTTCTTCTCTTCTTGACGATTAGCTGAACACAAAACTGAGTATGTCCAGGTGCGCGATATGCATGGTACATCTATATATGACTTGTTTCATTTTTTTTTTGTAAGACAAGACTAATGCAATAAATTTAGGTTTTCGAAAAGTTTTTGTTTATTGTTTTTCATTGTCATTTTGCCATTGACGAAAATACTAATTTGACCCGTATGTTGACATACTAAATTTAATTTGTCTGGTGTTACTGTAATCAGAGATCAAATTTCAACGCTTATCAATGGAATCACAGTCGTAGAAATTACTAATTATTTTTCAATTATTTAGCCTGATTTGTTGCAAACGATTATTATAAGATATTAACCTCCGAAAATGCAGTTTTCTCTAGTCTATTTATTGCTATTGATAATAACAGACACAGAGCGCATTAGACACATTTGGATAAGCATTTCTCAGATTTAATTTTAATGCATAACAATCGATTTGACGTTGAAATATTGTTTCTGATGTTTATTTTTGCTTCAAATTGTGACTACGTGATATTGGTAGATTTTCAATGGAGATTAAAAGACAATCACTTTCTTAAATGTATTTTGTGTATTTTGTTTAGTTTCTCTTTCCGTCCAATATTTTTTGATCATTGATTGTTTTTCATTTTCACCATTGGTTCAATGCCCTTTGATATGATGCGCACATAAACGTTGGCTATTTTCGGACATGGCTTCGATGTCATATGATGAAACAAAAAGAGAGCGATCTGAATCACAATGGTAATAAAATGACTACTCGATTAGAAAGTTGTAAACGATTCGAATAAAAGAAAAAAAAAATAATGTACGAAATATATCAAAGGAAAATTTATTTTAAATTAACGCTTACATGTGAACGAGTTGAAAGTATAGCCAAAAGTTATGACCATATCGCATTTTTTTTTTTTGTTGTCGTCGTTATTTCTCTCATTTCTTCAGTTAAATTTGGACGCTCTAACACTAATTTAAGTGTCACCATTTTGCCAACACATAACGTATATTTGCATTAGATATGAAAACTAAAACATTTCAAAGATATTTAAAATGAAGAAAAATTCTTTTTTTTTTTCAATTTCAAAATTAAGAATTTCATGGTTTTCAACTCAAAGAATATTTTCAGTAGAAATAATTTTTTTTTTTTTTCGAATAATGAAGAGTTGCAGAGCTTTGATAAAAAAAAGCCAGCATTTTGACACGAAGAAAGAATCGAGAGGACAAAGTCTCAATACATGACACGGCTAGCAACAGAAAACTAACCTTTGATCAGTCTCGAGCTATTCTTTGACTATGCATGGAAAGAAAGAGAGAAAAATGATCAACAGGTTGTCATGCCAGCTATGAGTGACCGCCTTTTTTTCTACATTCACATTACCATCATTAACAAAATTGAAAAAATACGGTGTTTTTTTTTCACACAAACACATTCACAACTATTGAATCAATATTTTGCTTTTTGAATGAAATTCTATATAATTATCGAATTATGATCGAAATCAATCGATATAATTACTGTTTTAAATTGAAATTTCATTTTTTCTTTTTCTTTTTCTTTTTCTAATTATATTCAAATACAATAATTTCTATTCTAACCAGTAAATTCCATTTTTGAGAAAAAAAAAAATCAAAAAATAAATAAACGAATATTTTAAAGAAGCTGTTTGAAGAACCTTTAAATTTTTTTTTAACAGAAGAAATTTGAGGAAAAAAATGTGAATGGATTTACTTGATTTGTGTTTTGACTTCGAAGAAATCAATAGCGTGTATAAAAATAAATCAATAATGAATTGATGTTAGTTTCTCTTTTCCATCTACCATAAGTCAAAATTTTGTAAACATAAAAAATACGCTTCGATTCATATGTTTTCAAAAAAAATTCAGCGATTCTTCGACAAAGAAAGATAAAATTGTGGAAAATAAACAGCTTTTGTAAATAACAAGCAATTATGAGTGAAAAGCAATTTTGCGCGAAAAAGACACGTTTTTTTCAACAATATTGCTAAATCATCGAAAAAATTACTAAATAATTATGAATTTAAAATATTGCATTGTTATTCAATTTACGTCCAATTATTGATGATTCGATCGATTCCGGCGAACTGAATTCCAACCACTTTAAATGCACTTTGGAAGACAAATACAAGAAAATAAACAGTAAAATGCAGAGATATGTATTTTATGACTCTTATGCGCCAACGTAATTCAATTTAAAATTGTGTGCATGCAGTTTCGTTAACAATGTCGAATGAAAATCGAAATAAAAATCGTAAATAATATTGAAAACAAAACAAAACAAAAAAAAACAAAAAATGAAAATTGTATGAAAAAAACGCATCATGATATTCTACCAAACTGGATATATTCCATTCACTCGGCTAAAATATTCCGCATAATCTTGTTATCCAATTGTGAATGTGTGTTCCGCTTGTTGTTTCACTTGAATTGTGATGAACGGTTATCCAAGTTATTGAACAATTAAACTTGAAATGGAAAGAAAAAACACGAGGTATCACATTTTGCATTGCAGTAATATTCGTTTCGATCGGCTTGTTTTTTTTTTTTTTGTTACGCATTCTGCATGCGTGATTCGGGTGTACGAGCGAGCACACAAAATTGACGATTGAATCAGAAAACCAGCCGATCAGTTAAGAATTACTTTCACCAAATGTTGGGTTCTAGTGTGAATATCTTCTTTGGATTGTTTTCATATTATGGAAATAGAAGGTCATCGTATCAACAAAGTTAATTCCAAACAAAGTTAATCGTCACGTCATCACATTTTCACTCGTGATCAATGGAGATAAACTCATTTTTTCTCTTTTTTTCTTATCTTCTTTTTATCACATTTGCTTGTTTTCATTTGGAATTTTTCTCTTTTTTTTGCTATTTCGTTCATAATTTTTAAATGACAAAATAACAAAAATTTTAATACGCACCTGTGTGACTGTAAAACAGAAATCGCAAAATAAACAGAATATCAAGAGGAATGACAATATGAAGAAATACGTGTATGGCGCAAAGAAACGATGACCGGTATGGATGAATCCAACACAAACAATTTCGAAAACTGAAGACAAAAAAAACAAATCTGTATATATTTGGTTCCACTAATTTGTTTAAATAATTGAAAACACTCGGTCAAAATGCAAGCAATAGCTAGATTTTTGTGTTGATGCCGTAAGACGAATTTTGTACGACTGACAGCAAGTTCAAAATGTACCACAGACGATTGTGTGTGATTCAACGATGTTTTTATTCCAAACAATGACGCTTCCTCTTGCAAGCAGATAGTATTCGAACGAATGAAAGAGAGATGGAAAGTGAAGAAGAAGATTGTGTGAGAGAGAGAGAGAGAGAGAGAGAGAGAGAGAGAGAGAGAAATATGTATAGGAATGTGTAAACGAGCATGTAGTGCTTTACGTGTGATTTCTTTATACTAGTAGTACAAATACACACTGAACTACGACGTTGACCATACACACGTCATCTCACATCGCCCCGTTTCATCAATGTACAAGTTTTATTTTGTTTGACTGCAACTGTGTGGTCGTAAGTAAGTGTGCGTGTATTAATTTTCGAATGATTAGATTGTAAATGTCGGTTGAGGTGGTCTCTTCTTTCGTTTTTATATAGTTTTTTTTCTTATGTATTTGTGTGTGTGTATTATTGCGCTTGATACGCACTAGAACATCGTTTGAATGGCATTTCATTGCGGTTCATTATGAAAATGCGTAAATGGTTTTTATTGCATTAATTTTAGCGACAAAATATGTTCAATTCCATACGATCTTCCACTTTCACTTTTATGTTTGTTCATATTTTGAAAAAAAAAGAAAAAAAAAAAAAAAACCAAACTGTAAGTGTGTAACAAATCAACTGTTTTTCTCGACTTCTTCTTCTCCTGTATTTGCACAGTAAATTATACGACACGGCTCGATTGATTCTGAAAACGTTATAATTAGCGACAATTGATTATGATTACGTTTAAGATCAAGGAATCACTGCAGCTCATTTGTTTCAACATTTTTTTTTCTTTCTTTATTCCTCTTCATTTTGTTCGCTCTTTACGTTTTAAATTTAATTAAACTATTAATCTTGATACTCATTCAAACAGAGGCCATTGCAATGACATTATGAAGGCGTTAACTGTTGCACATCTTGTATATGCTCAAGAAGGGCTATTTTCATCTTTTTTTTTTTTTTTTTTTTTGAAAGAAAATCATTTCATGGCTGAGAAATGTCATTATAGGTTAGGCAAAATGCAGCAACATAAAATTAGGAAATATCATTGTCGATGTCAACCACTTCAAAAACAAGTATACAGTTGCAGTTCTGAACATTGGCCATGACTACGTGCTGTTTAAATGTTTTAACCAAAAATTACCGTACCTCATCAAAGTCAGGAAATATCTGGAATTTTTTTTTATTACAATGGTATTTTTTGACATCATTACCAAGGATTTGACATCATTGAAGGTATTTTTTGTTTTTGACATCATCACAACTGGAATTGAATTTGAAAACTGAATTGACTTTGAACTGAGTGCGAGTTTTAAATGTACGAAAATGACTAATATTGACTTTACATAATTCAATTCATCTTTGAACAATTTCAATCGATGAATTATTACGTACTTCGAATGCGATAGCAATTGCCAATTGTTATTCTTATTTGAATTTTAGCACTTTTTCTTCATTTTATCTGAAATGTTTAAGTTTAATATACACTATTTTTAGCATATTAATTTTGTAGTTTGAACAATAATGAACATAAGAGATCAAGCTACACTGTCTTACAATGTAAAATGAAGGCACTCAAACTTCTTATCAATTGTTTTAAAAGTCAATAAATACACATTTCATCATTTTTGTTATGTATTTTTGCACAACTTCGATCATTACTACTAATTTATATTATTAGTTTCGCACCTCAAATTACATTTCAAGTGTATTGACTAAGTGAAACAAATAGACTACCGACGACTATTTGTAAGCGAATCAGGTGACGAAAATATATTTGATTTAGATGACGATTTTTTAATGTGAAAAGGATGGCGACGTATTTTAATATGAATTTTCTTGAATTTAATGATCATTAGATCCAGGCCAAGATCATTTATTTTTGCGTTTTTCCACACGGAAGTCATTCAAAAAAAAAAAAAAAAATGGAATTAGTTCACTTCATAACGAATCAATTCAGTTTTCCGTGCGATTCTTACCTTTGTTGCTTTTAAAAAAATACTCTGAATATCTTTTGTATCAAACTGAAACAATTTCATATTTCAAACATACATTCTGAGCATACATGGGCAAGGGGTAGGGTATTTGGGTTTTACCCCCCCCCCCTGAAATTCTCCGAGAGGAGCCCCCCCCCCCTCTTCAATTTTGTATACAAAAATTGCAAATTGAAGAGTTAAAAAAAAAAGGTCTTCGATTTCGATTCTGAAAATTGAAAAATTGAAGAGCTAAAAAAAAAAAGGTCTTCGTTCTTGAAACAATTGAACGCAAAACACTTTACTTTTCACTTTTCAAAAGATATGACGATTTATATTCTGTCAGTGTTTACTTTTCAATTTTCGAAATCGAAGACCTTTTTTTTTTTTTTTTTTTTTAGCTCTTCAAAATTTCAATCCGAATTTACCCCCCCCCCCCCCTGCGATTCTATACCTTGCCCATGTATGATTCTGAGAGAGAATTGAAAAAAATATTTTTTGAAATATTTACTGGACATTTCATCGTTAACTCATTTAGTCTAGAAGAAACATTTTTGGTGAAAAAACATGATACATTTTATCAGGAACAAAGTCAGTAACTAGTGAATCCAAAATTTTTTTTCGTTAATATTCATTTAAATTTGATGACGACAGAATTTATTTGCATTTCAAGTTGTTTTTATCAATACAATTTGTTTTGTAAACGTAAATGACATGTGGTGGAAGTTTTTTTTTTTTTTTGTCTTCATATTCTCCGACGTGATAATTTTTTGTTTTTTGTTTTGGTTTTTGTTTTTTTTTTTTTTGGTTTTCTTGATTTTATAATTTAAAAATCCCATTGCCAGTTCTGGTCCCAATATAATGGTTCTTTAATATCTGGCCGTTCACCATCTGATGTTGACATTTTGGCCAATTCTTTGGTATTTTGTTGATTGATCAAATCTTTTTTCTCGTCATACATTGCATTGAATAAGATTTGTTCACTTGGATTAAATGCAGTTATGACACGTTTATTTGTTGGACCAATTAATTTAGTCATGTATTTTGTACCCGGTAAAAGATCTCTTGCTGCATTCTCGGCATTATATAACCCGATCAATTCAGGCACAACGCGATTGCGTTCCATTTCAATGGTATTCAATTGTAATTCCTTGATTGCCTCAGCTGCACGATCCTCCCAATTGCTGAAAATATATAATTTTTGTTTGTTTGTTTAGATTTGATTTACATAATATGTTTATAAATCATCGATCTTTACCTAATATCCTCTTTGCTGGCACTCGATCTATCGAATAAAATTTTTTTTTTGTATCAATTGACCAAGATGAATAATTTCTAAATTTTATTTATTTTTTTTTTCTTTACCTCTTCTTTTGTTTCAACATTCGTGTATAATGGAAAACTTTGCGGGTTCCATCTCGGACCTTGAGTTCGTAGCTAAATAAAGAGAAAATCAAAAATATTGATTTATGGAATTTCCAATACATAAAAATGTCTAAATTTGATCTTACAATTTAAAAACATAGTAAATAATAATTTGTTGAATGTCTTCATTGGTCGAATATCTAAAATATTCAAATAAAATGTATGGAATTATTTATTAAATAATCATGTGGAACAAGTATATCATGCATTACGTGTATTGTTCCAATACATTGTTGTTAAATTGATCAGTTGTCGCCGATTTGTGTTTTTCCACATCGATGGCTCTATTTGGATGATTATTTTCCATTATTAAACTTGCACCATCGATTGTTTCACTGCTTCTGCCCGAATTTGATTTTAAATATTCTTTCGGCAATGGTATAAATTCTTTACGATCCATATCAATCGATGGCAAACGACTCATTCGAAGCTCATTATGGTTTGTATCAAAATGCATGCGAACTTTTAATTTTGGCGTAAATAATTGCTGAACAATTGTCTCCAAATTATGAATATCGTACCAAATTTTTGGAACACGATTTGGCTGTGCAAAATATGTTGAAATAGTTTTTTTAAATGGATTCAAAACCGTCGTTATTTTTTCACGTTGTCTTTCAGTTTTGGCGCACACTTGATGCATTTTATTGTAGGCTGTTTCAATTGCGGCTTTTTTTCTTTGTAAAAATGAATGGAAAAACAATTTGATATGAAATTAATGGAAACATTATATAGAAAATAAAATGAAAATTTATATGCATTTGAAGAAATCGAAACTATAGGTTCTGTTTCAGGGTTCCTAGGGTTCCTAGGTTCCCTTGACCCCGTTCTAACACTCTACGGACCCCTGAATAATTATTCGAAATTCTGAGGTTTTTTTAGAAATATTTTAAGACTGCTATGTAATAGATAGCATGGACTTCAGGGACCCCTTTTGAATTTTTTGTAGGGAGGGTGGCTCAGAGGCGGGGGAATGAGTTCGGCGGTGTTCTATGATTGAAACACTTTCAAATGAAATAAATAAATGAATTTTTTTTTTTAATCTAATGAGAGAAGTTCGAAATATCAAATTTGAAGGAAATTCCTAGGGAAATTCATTTCTATAATTTCATAAATTGTGTTCAAACGCGTCATTTTAATTTGCTCAAACGTGACATTTTTCATAAAATACTCATTTAATATTGAACGTTTATATATGAATTAAAATATTCGTTTGCAAAATGAGTTAATTTTCTGTAAATGATATCATTTAGATTATTAATCGTGAATATTAAACAAAATTGTCAAAGTAAAATAAACATAGACATTAGAGCTACGCAATGATCGATGAGAACACAAATTATATCGTGCAAATTGTTTCATTGCACTTGAGTAACACGCAGTTGTAAATAAATTGCGAATAAAAAATATAAATAAATATGAATAAAATGAATGTGTTTTATAATGACAAATATTCAAAAAAAAAATAATCGAAATAGTCGCACGATTCAGTACTTACTCTTGAGAATGTTGAATGATCTCCTGTTTTCGTTTTTCTGTATACGATAAGTATTGAATCTCCTGATTCCTATTGATGACATAATTTAAAAGTAGTTTAATTAAAATTTCTTCCAAAAATTAAATTAAATTTTAACTCACTTTTCATAGTTGTAATTGTTGAATTCACGAATTGTGTGATAGCATTCAAGAATTTTTTCTTCACAATAATCCTCGAATCTTTGAAGAAAAGAGAAATTAATGAATTATTAATAATTTTTTTTTTTTATGTCAAATACGAAAGATAAAAATCGAATTAAAACCGAAAACAAAAGAAGATTAACATTTGTCTTCACCTATGCAAATCAAAAAGTTCTGAATCAGGCAATCGGTGTACAACATGAATTGGTACTCGGAATGTTACTTTTGAATGTGGACGTTGAATATGTTGGACATTTTTTTTTGGCGAACTCTGAGATGAAGATGAATCGGTTAACACATGTGGTGGATATGGCATTGCACAATCAAAATCATATGGTACGAGCCCCGTCTCTTCATGGGTGCAATTTTTCTTATTATTCAATTCGTTGGAATGAACTTCATTTAGCTTATCCGAAGTTGATGCAAAACTTGACGTTTCACCCAACGTATGATTGGTTGTATGATCATGGTTGTAATTAGCCATGACCATTAATGCTTTTAATAAAGATCCAATTTCCATTGTATCGATTAATTCTAATCGATATCACTAAATGGTTGTTCAAAATAAATTCACTTGAAAAAAACAGAGAAAAAAAAAAAAAACAAAAACCAATAAATACACTAATCAGATGATCTGTCACAATTTTTTTTTGCTAAATTCTGTATTGTATGAATGAGTATAAGTCTCGAAATAATTAAATTCATTTGTGAGCAATCTATATAAACCGATACGAATATCGATGAAAAAGTGAATAACATTGAATGTAAATATTCATCAGCGAAGATGAAATACACAAACGAATTTTTTGAAAGAAAAAAAAAAAAATGAAACATCTGTTCAGCAGTATGAATGTCGACGCATTGCCGATAAAATTGGTAAACAAGTACTCCAAATTGAACACGACAGAATATTTACGTCGATTAACATTTACGTCGCATGAATATGTTGTCATTTCATCAAAAGCATTTTTTTGGCAAAAGATAATGGAACTATTTTAATTATTTCAATGGTTTTTTCTTATGAACGATAATTTGTTTGAAATTAGAATACGTTCCATTTGTTGGTTTTTAAATCTTTCATTGTGAACTGGTAAAAATATGTATATTCAGGAAGATGAACATTTAGTTATCATTTTATGATAATCTGAATTAATTTCAAATAAATTGATCCAAACCGAATATTTGTAAATAAAGAATTGGATTAAATCATGCGAAATGATTTTCGTGCGATTTTGTGCGTGTGTGTTTAAAACAAACCTGATTTTAAGCAGAACGGAAGTCAAATGTGGGTGTCATTTATTTGAATTAAATTAAAATTTAATAATTATTATGGAAGTGATTTAAATACACAGAACATTTTCAACGCATACATAACATTCAATTTAACATAATTATTCATGTTTGTAAATTGATGTGCAAAAATGGCAATCTGTCACGTGGACAACTGAACCGTTTCTAGAACATTTTAATGAAACAACTAAGAGCATTTTCCACAAGATTTGAATTTCATTATGATTTTAAAGCGGTAATTCACCGCCGGTGAATAAGAAATACTACCAACATAAGTTTGATAAATTAAATTGACATATATCGTACAATGCGACAACGTACATCTCTTTACTTTTCATCATAAGAATAATTCCAATAATCATTATTATTGATTTATCCGAAAATATTGACATATTAAGAACGAAAATGAAATGTTAATTTTTCTCATGAATATGTAAGCAATTTTCATGGTAATTTCACGACATTTTATGCTATCACTACTGCCGTTCTATTGCCACAAAAAACCAAATGAAAATGTAAAAATGGACATCACTTTTCTCTCATTAATAAAATGAATATTTTACGTTTATGTCAATGATATTGTAGTGTTGAACTAATGAATGAATAATTTGGTCCACATCAACATCAAAGTCAAAATGAGTGAACATTTGAAATGAAATTATAAATTATTTATAATATTGCCGATTCAAAACCAAATTTAAAACATTTAATACATCTATTAATGGTTTAAATTGGATTAAAAAAAATTGTTTTTTCGTTTATTTTTTCCAATTGCTTAAAGAACATCTAAGTTTTTTCTAATTTGAGAATTTTCAATAAATTCATTTCTGAAAGTTTCTCTGTCGAAAGGTGTCAAACAATTCAAATTGCATTTTAAGTTTTCCATTTAGTTTTTGAAGATTATTTTTTAATCAAGAATTTTGATGATTTATACAACAAGCTTTGAATAGCTTTATAAAAATTTATCTTGTAGATGTCGCTCCTAGTTAAGCTGTAAACTTTGAAAAACATGATCGTTGAATCAAAATCAACTGACAGAAAATTTAAAGTAAATTGGTTTTAAAATAAAAGAATATTTTATTCCATTTTTTTTTTTTTTTTCTCTTCCCTTTTCTTTTCATTTCATGAATATCACACAAACGAATAATCTCAACTGAAGCAAAAATGCCCTTGTTGTCATCATCGATATACTCACTCAATTTTACCGAGTATTATTTCAACTCTATTAATGACATATAAAAGATGTAAGTATATTTTCTCAACCATGCATACTCCTAATGAAGAAAAAGAACTATGAAATAAACCGTGAAAAGTTGTCTCCGGCAGTATTGCAAAATGTTATTAATATTACAAATTTACCGAAGACAATTTTTCGTTTTCTTTTTTCCACTATTTGTATAATTCATGAAAAAGTCTGACAAGAAGTACGTTGTATTACGTCTTACTAAGAGAAATGAGCTTCTCATATTACCCTAGAAGCATTTATATTATATTGGATTACTAGATAAATTCTACTAAAACACTTAATTAGACACTATTCATAGATAATCGAGTTTAGCAAATCACCTGGTAATTGACATCTAGAACTTGCGCTAAATTCAATCTTATCACTGAGCTCACACGTTACTAAAAAAGTTTTTGTAGGCCACACTAAAAAGCAAAATTTCCATTTGCCACTTGATTCTCAAGGGCTATTAATAAATTTTATCCATAAATTGAGCTCAACTGGTAAAATGATATTTTCTTCAAATAGTCCAAAAATAAAAATTAGCTATTGTCATTATTATTCATAAAAATGTCGTATCTATATTTAATGCAAATTACTTGGAATGTTACCCGTATTAAATTTTTCAATTGATTGCGCTCGCTGTGTGTCTGCAACAATCTTGGATGTTTGGGGTAGGCTTCTATATTTTGTTTTGTTTTGGATAAATTAGAAATATTGAAAATTGCGATACAAACCATTTTGAATTTCGAAATAAATAATCGTCGACATCGAACGTTGAGAGAATTCCACATAGTTACAAAGTAGATGAATAAATACTAAGCAAACGTTACACTGGGCTGTCATTAGCCAGAAGAAAGAAGAATCTATACATAGGCAACACACAAAGGAAGATGCACATAGCAACGAACTAAGTGGTGCGCGCCGCTTACTTTGATCATGTAAATGCTTCGCTTCTTTTTATATACGCGCATCACTTAATTCGTTGGTATGTGCTTCTTCCTTGGTATGTCGCTTATGTATTGATTCTACTTTCTTCTTATTCGTTTATATACAATATCGTGTCAACGGCTAACGTTATTTCGACAATGTTATTTAGCTGGCTAATAACAGCTCAGTGTACCGTCTGATACTAAATAATTTCAGAAGCTAGTGAAATGAAAATAGTAGCCATGTTTTTTAGTAACATTAATAATAATCAATATATTTTCATTCATACGATTTACATTTATATTATTCCTGTTAATTTGTAATTTGTCAAACATTTTCATTATTCTACCAAATTATTTGTAATTGTTTTTTTTTTCATTTTTTTTTTTTTTTTTTTGTGTGTTTTGATCTTGTCATCTTGTTAACATTTTTGTTGTTGATGCTGTTTATAGTGTAATTGCAATGCTCTATTGAGAGATATTATTCATGTTGCCATAAAAAAAAAAAAATCCATTGACTCAGTTATGTGAAATGTCAGTTTTTTCATTCTCTTGTTCGCATACCATAATGTGATTGATTCCATATCATTTCATCATTTCATCAGTGTGTATTTTATGTTGTTTTTTTGTTAAATAAACCATTACCTCTTTACCTCGTGTTCAGTGGTTTTATTGGTTGATGTACAATGTACACAGCGCCACTAAAATTAAATTTGTTGCCAAATATACAATGCACATAATTATGATCCAAATAATTGCATATTTACTCTTATTCTGTTTTGTTTTGTTGTATTTGTTTTTTTCATTTGTGTAAATGTGGTCAATTTATGGCATTTACACATTTATGGTTAGTTGTATCATTATGGCAAATATTCACTGAGTATAAAAGGAGGAAAAAAATGTTCGTTTGTTTGTTTGGAAAATTAATTAAAACCGACAAATTCGTAAAATCAATTATTTGCGATAATATGACGGATTTAGGTCAAAATTCTTAGCCATTTTCTTTTCTGCATTTTTTTTTCTCTTTCTCTCCATTGTTTGGCGTTTCACAATATCTTTTTGGTTTTGTTTATTTAATAAGGCTAGATTTTATGCACCTTTTGATGTTCAACATTCTATTCGTTTCGATATATTTTGAGCAAAATCTTTTTATTTTCATTTTTTTCTTCTTCTTTTAATTTGTTGCGCACAAATTAAATATGTTTTCATTTCGTTTAAAATTTATTTCGAAAGCAAATACGCATCGATTGATTTTTCAATCATTTTCATTCAATAATTTAGTGGGAAAAAAATAGCTGAAAGCGTAAAACCGTTTTTTTTTTTTTTTTTTTCTTTTGGAACATTTGATAAATGTGTATTTTATTTGCACATTTCTTAGAGTTAACAAACACACACAAATTCAGCACATATCCTTCGAATTTTAGCAAATGATTTGGCCAGAGAAAATGTTTTAAAGCAATTTCAATCTAATATCAAATGGGAATAAAATGTTGTTCGCCTCGGGCCAATCATTTACTTTTGTTTTTAAGACAAAAAAAAAAATATTTTTTTTCACAATTTTACAAATACACACGCACATATAAACTCGCTGCGACAAAATTAATGTTTTAATACCCCCATTTCAAATTTGTCTATGTGTCACATCACATATAAAAATTAATTTATTTCATCTCAATGTTTAAGCGAAATATCGACAAAAGTGTATGTTTGGCTTTGTTTCAAAATGGAATTGAATGAATTTTAAAATCGAAAACATGTCGATTGTGAGACATTTGGGACGAGAACATATGAGAATTACTTCATATTGGGCCCAACAATGGGAATTGAAAATGATTCTGTTACAATTTCCGATTTTATTCGTGAAAAAAAAAACTCACACTGTAAGTGTATTTATTCCAGACGATGATGTCCTTTATGGTTATATAGAGAAACGCAGTTCAAAGTTATGTAGGAAAACACTGATACGGCTAAAAATGGCATTTTATGAAGAGAATGTTTTTTGTGTATTTTCATTGTTGGAAAGAAATTCAGATGGTTAAAATTGTTCGAATGTGTCCGAGAATGTTCAAACTGTTCGATATATCAGCTTGGTCGGGTCGAATGGACAAAACGTAGGCACCTCTTTCGGACGTCCGTGTCCATCTTCCATATCTAGAAATGCCACTTTGGTGGAGAAAATTCAGATTTACATCAAAACAATATTAAACATCTTTACATTCTTCATTAAAGCAAATATGTTTAAAGACTTTTCTATGTGTGTTGAAAGACTTTTTCAAGAATATTTTTTGAGTGAAAGATTCGAGCCATGAATCAATTAAAACAATACGTTGAATAATCATAAATTTTGATTTGCATTTTATTTCCCTTCAGAGATTGTATGGATTTTTTGTGTAGACTTTTCTAAATGTGACAATTTTTCCACCAATGTTCAACCAATTCAAAATTATACGGTCGTAATTTAGCCTCGGAATGTTGAAATGTTGTATGCATGTGTGAATTCTCATGATTAAAAGTTTAACTGCTGTTTTACTCACTGTGAATTATTGTTTTGTCGACCGAGGTCTGTGTGTGCGATTGCAACATTTGAAAAAGTGCCTGAAGGTAGTGAAGAAGACAGATATATATGTAAATTGCATTGTGAAAATGAATAAAAATGAAGAAGATACGCATTCCATTTGAAATAGCACATGTTCTGTGCTCATTTTTTTTCTTCTACTCCTTTTTGATTTAATATGCACGAAACACACATAGTGGCAAGAAACTGTGCTTTAAAGCCAGAAATGTTGGCTTTAAAATGCGAAAATTCGAAGAATTCATCTACGATCAAACAGAAACGGGCGCGTCGACACAAAACTTTAATTAAAATTTATAACATAGCGTACAAAAGTATTTTCGGTCGAGAAAGAGAAAGACAGAGAGTGAAAAAGGCGAAAGATGAGGGAGGGGAGATGTTGGTGGTGATTAAAAGAACTTGAAGGAGAATGAAAGAGAGAAAGCAAAAGAGACACAAACTTGAATCAATAAATTTTCTGTTCGGACCACAAATATTGACTTTTCAGTCACAAATGTATACACACATACCCTCTCGGCACATACTAACCCACTTTAGCCCATTCAATTGCCACATATACGGCACCGTTTACCGAATTCACTTCATAATTGTAACAATACACACATGTCGAACTATGTGGCGCGCCAAATAAATATTATGAAGAATTTCGTTTGCAGAAGTGCCATAAATTCAACAATACAATCGATAAAGTCCACTTCGTTTTGCCATCGAAAATGAGTACACTCGAGAATTTTTCCCCTCACAAAACAATTGTTCTATTGAGACAGAAGAAGAGTGAGAGAGAGAGAGATAGAGAGAGAGGGACAGGGCGAGAGAAAAAAAGAGAGACGGAGGGTAAGAGAGGACGGAACAGAAAGAGAGAGAGAGAGAGAGAGAGAATGAGATTAAGTGTGAGAGATTTACCGTTTCCATCGAGATGCATTTTTCGTTTGATATTTTATGAATGAGAGCATGAACTAGGCTTATTTTGTGTTAACCAAGGAACCAAATCGAATTTTCGTTGAAAATCACCATGAAAATTTATTTCAATAACTGTCGAATATTTTATGATTTTTTGTATGAAAAAATGCGAACGAATGAACAAAATATCGCTTCTAATGCAACACAATGTTGGAATTTCATTTTGGTCGTATAATTTAGTTTGAAAAATGGCTGTACCGAAAATTAAATCAAATCAAACGGATCGGAAGACTCCCATGGCGATTCAATGTTTATCTTTGACGAACATTGAATATTTGAATTCATCAGTTTATCGTTATCGCATTAATAATTTTAGTTCAACGGAAATCTGTGGGAAAAAGGTGTGATTGTTTATTCATAATTAAATAATCCACAGTGTCTTCATCACAAAAGTTTAATTCCCCTTCAAAAAGGATTTTAGTTCTTCTCTTCCATAATGAAAAATTATATTGAACTTTAAATATATATTTCAAATAAGGAATTGACCGGGTTGAGCCTGATAAATATAAATTGGTAGAGACCTGAAATGTTATCGATCATCGAAATTCATATCATGTAAAGCGGAAATTGTTCATACATAATAGCTTCATTTCATACATTCAGCATATATAGATGTATTTTATGTCTAGTGGAAAACGGTATAGCTTTCTTCTTCGCTTTTGAATTGTCAAATAAATGTCACAAATATTTGATGGGTAAATTCCAATAGTTTTTTGCAAATGAATCTATTCGACCATACTTTGAATAATCGGCACACTGCTGATATTGGATTCAATATGGATGGACAAATATATTGATCAAATCTAGAAATATGTTGAACACTTCGATTTGTGTTGAATTTAACTGAATTAATTTTATTGAAAATTCTTTTTCCATGTGTATTTGTTTCCATTCCTAGATTTGTATGTATTTTTCGCTCACCCTATCACACTCCCTTTGTTAGCTTTATTTGTGGTTATTGGCTTCAATATGTTATTCGTTTCAATTTTTGGCTAAGATTATTCCACGTTTGTTTCTATGAATTTCGCATTTTTTTTTTCTTAATTCGTTCACACTTCCTTTCTATCTCTTTCTATCTCTTTTCAAAATATTGATTCAAATCATTAGTGTTTTCTATATTTGACAAAACACCCAAAATAAATGATAATCATTTGCTATTATTTATTATGAAAGAACAGATTTCAACTATGTTGTCAACTTGACAGGAACTTCAATTAAGATGTTCAATAATTGTGAATGCAAAATTGGTCAAAGTTACCGCTTCGATTTCATCGAGTCAATATTGAGGGAATTGTTTCTATGATGATTCGGTAAAAAGAATTCACAACGTGAATTTCAAATAAATTTTGTGAATTTCACAACTTTGACTGATTGAAATGTATTGCAAAGAAATTGGCCTTAAAAAGCCCAAGAAATTGAGCTTAAACCGAGAAATATTATTGAGACCATACATCTAATGTGAATGTGATAACCATGCATTATTAATTTCTTTTAAAAATAAAATTATGTGTCGTCGAAAATGGCATCTGTTTTAATTAATGACATCATTCAATCCACGAAATAAATTTCATCTGTTGAAAACTCATATTTTAGGGAGAACAACATGCAATACATTTTTCGTCTCATCTACGATAAGCCGTCGCTGCTAATACATTAGGGGCATTGCAAAATGTAACAATTGACAATTTGTGTTCTAACTCAATAACAAATTCAAATTGTTAATCAAAAAACGTTCTAATCGATTACCAAATAAAATTTATTTACGGCATAGCGCGTATAATGTTTTTTTTAATTTAATTACAATTTTCACCAAGAAAAAAACTTTAAAATTCCTCTAAAAACGAATTGTAATTGTGTAAAGAGAAATACGCATTGCGTAAGTTTTGTGTTTGAGGTGAAAATGTCGTAAAAATATTAATACTCAAATTGATCAATATGTGAAAAACCGTATGTGTTTTCATAATAATGCAAAATAATAAATTCCATTGGAATTGAAATTGGAAATTGGAAATTGGAAATTGACACATTCAAAGAAACGTTATTTGAATTGCGCACAAATAATTGATGAATATATGAATTTTGCAAACGGAGAACAAAAATGTATATAAGCAAATGCCACAATATAATTCAGTCTGTTTGTAACCAACACGACATATGATAAAAAAAACGAAAGAAGAAATGACACTGTCATACCGATTATTTGTAGCCTGCATTCTGGTTCAATGCTTAGTAAGTATAAATTTCCATTTTTTATATTAACAATTTGATGAGTTCGCATAATTTCCACGTTTTTTTTTTTCTTCTTTCTTCAAATAGATGTACCAGGGTGGTGGAGTTGTTGCTGCAGAAGGTATATTCCCATTGAATTTATTCATTTTTAAAACAATATCAAAAATCATTTTATTTATTTTAAATTTAGATAATTTCCTGGTTTACATTGAGGTGACAACGGTTCTATTGCGAAATGTGTCATGCGGTGGAGTTGTAATTGGACCAACATCCGTATTAGTGCCAGCTCAATGTGTTGATGCCACTGAAGCACCTGGCATCACAATTTATTCGAAAAATCTTAAAACCGATACGATCGAAACACGAAAAGTTGCTGGAATCACATTGAATTCTGAATATCGAAAAGAACCATTCCGAGATGACAATGCTGTGCTTGAAGTTGCTAAAGAAAAACCATTCGGATTGAAGAACTTCATATCGATAGCTAATGACAATACATGGAAAAATTTGAATGAAAATGGTTATTTGATGGCCTATGGTTTCACCAAAGCTATTTCAATGGATGAATTTATAACGCAAAAGTTCTACATGAAAGGTGTCAGTTTGCAAGCTATGAAAATTAAAAGCAAACAAGTGCTACCAAGTCCACAAAATTTGTCACGAACTCATTTCGTTGAAACTCAAAGAAAAGCATCAAATAGCCTAACTGGTTAGTTTTTCACGCGTCTAAAATGTTTTTCAATTGGAAACTTGCTAATTTTTTTTTGTTTTTTTTTGTTTTTTTTTTCAACTTATTTTTTACAGTTGGACCCGGTCCAGTCATCTACAAGGCCAATGAAGGTGCTGTACCAGTTGTCGTGGGCATCACATCATGGGGAAAACAACAATCCAAAAACTCACACATTGATGTCATTTCCGATGTTACTTCCAATGATAACAAAATTCTAAAGAGCTTCAAGTCACAGTGAAAGCATATTTTGCAACAAGTTTTGTTTTAATATAATTCTATATTTTCATAAATAATCAATTATTGATTGAAAGCTTGAAATGAAATTGCTTTATTTAAGACATTTTTGCTTCATTTTATGGAATAAATATTTGTCATTTGACAATTTTTTTTTTTCTTTTGAATGATTTGTTGTCTCTTGTCTCAGTGCGATTGTTTTCGTTTTTCTTTTTATAAAAATAATTGACTGAAATTCACAACAAAATCATCAGTTATCATTAGTAGTGAAATATTTTCTCAATAAAAACTGTTGATTGTTTGATTTGGTTAAACTTGTGATTATTACACAATTTTGACGAACGATGCAAAGTTACATACTTCCGAAAATGATAATTTTATACGAATCACGAAACGGTAGTTTCGGTAATGCATTGCAATTTCTCTTTAATGATTGAACCATAAACCAGCGTTATGAGAATCTTGAATCTTTTACAATGTCCATTTTCTTAATTTATTGCCATTGTCGAATGAATTCAGTCATCGAAAGCTATTTGTCATTGGATCATATCGTGCCTAATTTGACAAATTGAATAAATTCTTGAAATGTGTTTCCATATTTCACTCGATGAAATCTCTCTCACTCTTTGGTTTTTTCTCTTCTTTCCTTTCTTTGTTTGTGATATGGGCTGCCTTAAGTGAAATTGTGTATGTTGGAAGCAAGGTTGGGAGAGTCAAATTATTTTCAGGAAATTATCAAATTATTTTGCGCATATGTTTATTTCTTAATTTTTAACTTTAATGTAGTCAAGCGTTTCATATTTTTTTTTGTTTTTGTTTATGTTGTATTATTTTAGTGTTTGTTTCTGTTGTGTTGTGTTATTTGATTAAAATTGTGAAATCCATTCGTGAATATGAAATTGTGTGAATATGAAATACGAATACGAATGTGTGTTTGTGTGTGTGTAACTTCGTCTCTTATATTTGTTTTTGTTTGTTTGAAACCTGTACACGACTTCTGCTATTTACATAATTCAATAAAATACACAGTTCCTCTGCTGCATCTCATCTCCATTTTTTACTCTCTAAATAAAAACACAACTTAATTACAACACAGAGGATGTCTGTCGGGTGTTATCAAGCGTATTCACTTAGTTGGTTTTTTTCTTTTTTGCTGTGTTTTTTTCATTATCTTCTTCTTCCTTGTTAAATAAAAATTGTCTTTATATATCTCTCATTTGTTTTTGTTTTTTTTTTCATTTTTTTTTTTTTGTTATTCTTTTGTGTTTTAATAATTGAATCAAGTTACTTTCGATAGCTACTGCTTTATATTTAATTTTGTAATACACTTTCCATTATTTTCATTTTGTGTTGTATTTGTGTGAGTGTGAATGAGTGTTTCATATATAATATAGCTGTTCGTTTTTTTTTTTTTTTACATTTAACTTTGAAATATCCGTTTTAGTTGACTTTTGCATCTTTTGAGAAAATCTAATGTGTCGATTGTTTTAGTGTGGTTAGATTATTCTATTTCAATTTTAATATCAATCTTATTACAATAATCAACTTTAATACGCACATTTTCGACTATATTTCACTGTAATTGTATCAACTATTTAGTAAATCTTACGTCACACCTCAATAGTTCGATTCAATGCCCAGTGTTTATACCATGTGACAGCTACAACCATGTCACACTTTCTTTCTCCTTCTTCTTCTTCTTTTTCTTCTTCGTCTTCTTCTTATTTTTCTTAATGCAAACATTTTCTTAAAATAAATTCTGATAAATAATTCAAGTACGAGCAACAATATTCACTTTGTTCACTTAATTTATCTCTTCAATATTTGTCTTTCTTTACAATTTCGAAATGTTTTATAAAAAAAAAAAGAAAAAAAAAATCAGCTATATAAATTGCACAACGACTCATTCTCATTTATTTAAATACAAACATTGCTTAATTATCTTGAAAAGCAAGCAGAACTAAGGACATGAGACCAATTGAATCGCTATATGGATATTTATATATATATATATTCTTTCTTTTCATTTTCTTTTTTTCTTCCATTTTTTCTTCCTTTTTTTCTGTATTTTCTTTATTCTATTTCATCGTCTTGCCTTCTCATCATTCTGTCTTTCGTTCAATCGTGCCCACTTGAATTGTTTATTTTCTTTTTTTTTTATTAATGAATAGAATGGAAAGATTGAATCCAAATAGCCAACACAATACCATTTTGTGCACGTTGAAACATTAACAAGGATGAAACAGAATGATCAACATGAACACACAATATCCAACTAGGTTGCATTTTCAATATTTCACATTTCATCAACTGAATGTCACACAGCACACAAAAAGAAAACAACACTCTCGCACTCATATCTTGTTTGAAATGTATTAATACCAGACATTACACTAGACTGTCATTAGCCAGCTGAATAATATTGTCGAAATAACGTTAGCCGCTTACACTATGTTGTATATAAACGAAAAAGAAATAAGAATCAATACATAAGCGACACACGAAGGGAGAAGCACATAGCAACGAACTTTATATACAACATCGCTATTTCGACAATATTATTTAGCGGGCTAATAACAGCTCAGTGTAACGTCTGATTAACACTGATTGAAAATGGCTATAAATACATTATTGCATTTTGAATTGGAATTGAACGATTTTCTTTCGACAAACTGAAAATCAATGTCATTTCGAAGTCTCTTTAATTGCAATTTAATACTCTGCTGTTGGAAATATTGGTGAGGGAAATGCTCACTGAATAACACATTCTGATCTCTGTTCCTTTGTAAATGGTTCTATTTCATATTTTTAAGAAAGTTTTTGTGTTGAATTGTATTGAAAATGTTGGAATATTGAAAGTGTAAACATATTGAAAATGTGTACTTACTGTTGTTCTGGCCATAATTGAATAATTAATCACATATTTATTACGAATGAATTATTATTCAAGTACACAAGCGCCAAATATTAACTATGATATATTCAATTTTCCTTAATATGTTCGTCCATTTTGTCATCATTTTCCATAATTTATGGGACAATTTTCTTTGAAAAAATGAGCATCATTTTAATTTTTTTGTTCTCTTCCTTCTCATAAATTTATTTTATTCGAGCAACAGAGTATTAAGATGCAGTTTTAATTGGAAAGTTGCATAATGCGTACGTGACACGAACACTAAACTGCAAATAATCCGTATTCAATCTTTCCAAACACAGCCATTTGATAGAAGAGAAATATTCATTTGCTAATTTATTTATTCATTCTTTTTGGTTTAAAATCTCTTTCTCTCACTCTTTCTTTCTGATATTATTCCGGGGTTTTTAATTTTTATTTCATGTTGAATGTTTAACTTTACTACAATTAACAACATCAATAATTACGATTTTGTTCTATCTTCCGCATTAATATTTGGTTTGAGTATCATTTCCTTTTATCGCTTCTACGCTTTATCTCACTGAGTAAAAACCGGTTCATTGCAAAAACAAAAAAGAAATATAAAAAAATTGACCCACATTTTTGCTTAGCATCAGTTAGAACTTTTGATCATCAAATAAATTAATTTAGTTTTCATGCAAATTTTTAAATTGTTCATTTTTTTTTTATTCATCACTACTATAAATACGATGGTGATGTGCAAACGCATTTTAGATGAATGAGACTATATCACATCGACAATTTTCAAGTTAATCGCATATAAAGTACTTGGTAAAGCGTTGGTGTCGTTTGACTTCTATTTACTTGACATGTTTAGTGGAGATGTTACATACATTACCATTGAAAATTATGAATTTAATAAGACTTATGTTGAAAACGGCATCTCCACATATCGTATCATACCTAAAAGCTCGAAAGACACCAATATTGAGGCAAAATTTTACAAATACTTTCCATATGAAATACAAATGATGTTATTAACAACAACTGTTTTTGTCATTATTGTTAAAACAGTTCGATTTATTGGCTTGTTTATTCATCTGTGTTTTGTGTTTGGAAAATGTTAAAGTTCTTGAATTTTTTTTTTTTTTTTTTTTTCCTTTTTTGCAAAATTGTTTTTTTCACACATCGGATGTTTTATTTGTAAGGCAGAATCAATAAACGAAAAATGTGTAAAATTGGAAAAGAGCAATTCATACATATGTGTGTAGCGAATTAATTCCGAGTAAAATTGCAACAAAAATTGTTGGGATTTTTTGTCCGTCATTATCCGCTTTCTAAATAGCCGATTCGGAATTTTGTTGAATTTTTATGTTTGTTTATTTGTTTGTTTTTTCGCCTATGATACCATGTTTGGCTAAAGTTTATATACGTTTATCTATATGTATGTATATATATATGTATTTAGGTGTGTCTCTATTTGTTCAATTTGCGCACAAAATATGTTCGATTCGACCATTCGATCGACAGAATGAGAAAAAATTAAAATTCCGAGAAATTTTGATTTTTTTTTTCTGTTTTTCGTTCATTTTTGCAAAGTACCCTATTTTATAAATCGGTTAAAATGTGCACGAAAGTGCTCGTAAAAATGCCAATTGCATTTCGCTCATGATGTCAGCCAAATGTGCAGTTTTCTCATCGAATATAAAGAGAAACGAAAATAGAGAATAAAACAACAACAACAACTCGTTCAATACATTAGCTTTACGTGCGCGTATTCAGTTTTTGTTGCTGGCCGCTTAAAGTAAATCGCAGATCAAAAGAACGATGTGTTTTTTGTATTTGCTTCGGTTCGATTGATATGGCTTAAAGGTTTTTCTTTCAGTTTGAAATTTTGTGCGCATAATATGAACCCTTCACTAAATATTAACAACAATAAAAACAGTAAATCACATTTATCAACAATAACTCGCATTCAAATGACGAGATTTTTACCATTTTTTTTTTTTTTTTTTTTAGTTAAACGCATTTTTGTGTCTGTGTTTGTATGTTTTTTGTTCCTATTTACTTTTCTCATTTTATCTTTTTCTTACTTAAATATACGTAAATTTGTGCAAGTTACACACGCATTCTCATTTTTAAATTGTTTTTGCAAAGACATACAAATTTATCATTATCTAATTAGAATTTCTTAGTTAATTGTCATAATTTAACACATACGTTACCGTCATTAAACAAAAGAATAATAATAAGGGGGAAAACCCACAACACTCAATAAAAACAAAACATACTCTTTTGTTTAACAACATATACAAAATTGTCTATACAAATGTGAGAGAGTGTGTGTTGTGTGTTACAGAGAAACCATTCAAGTTTGCAAAAACACCTAAACTTTGAAATGCAAAACTTAGTGCCATCAACACTTGTTTAATTAACTAATGACCATGATCGAATCTAGTCTAACACAATTTTTATGAGAAAGAGGGGTGTGTGGGGGGGTTTTTTTTACACAATTTTTTGATGCACAAATGTGGGAAATTCTTGTGCAAATTTGGTTATTGGAGAGGGAACAAAAATGGCGAGAAGAAAGAGAGAGAGAGAGAGAGCGAGAAACGTAAGTATAAAAAAATAAACAGCGATAAATAGAAAGAGAAGAGAAAATAAAAAAGAAAAAACAGAAAGATAGAAAGAGAAATGGCGGGGAAAAGAGATCGAAAAAAGGTAACAAAGGTTGAATTTAAATGTGAGACAGTTTCAAAAACTTAAACCGAAAACATACCATCACTAAACTAATGCATTCAAGCAAATAGACATAAGCTAATTCAATATTTTGGGAAAACACTTTTACTGAAAATGTATTCAACATAGTTTAAACCGCTATCAAATGTATATGCACGTGGTGCATATGTGGTCTGAATATGACATTATCATTTTTGCATTTGAGGAGTCTCTCACCTTCTCCCTCTTCCAATCACTCTTCATCACAACCTACCTTCCTCCCTCCCCCGACCTTTCCCTTTTGAAACAAAACTTGAAATTGTGCGACGATATATGAAAATCTATTGGCGCGCACCTGTCTCGAAAAATGGAATATGACGAAAGAGCATCATCTATTGAGCATAAATGAACGTGACAAAAAGGGAAATTGTACGCCCGACAATGCGAGTCAGGCAAAAGTATTTATCACTTTATAGATATACAGATATACAGATATAAAAACACATTATATACATGTAACTCTGTTGGTATTTTGTAGTATTGAATCGCAGAGGCCCTCATGTTTAGCATCGCAAATAATTTTTCTCTTGTCTTTTGTTTCATTCACTCGCATACACTCTTTCTTTCTTTCTCCATTTCCTTTTGGTTTCCTTTTCAAATGCCATTGCATACGTGCACCCGCAATCATACGTTCCCCGTTCAATTTTATCGTTGTCTACGATTTAACTGTAAAATAAATTGCAAGCACTTCCTACTCCGATCATTTTCCATTGTCTTTATATACTCGGTTCTCTCTCTGTCTCTCTATTCTTTTATTATCGCTCATCTTATTATTATTATTATTATTTTTTTCCATTCACTTTGCTTCGAGGATCATGTCAAACAATTTACATGGAATTTTTTGCAAACGATTTTCTTTTGACATATTTTGCATCTTTCTTGTGCAACTTTTTTCCCATTTGAATTTAACCGTTATATAATTTACTGCCATAATCCGGTGATCATTTTTTTTGTTTATTTTTCTGTTTGGTGGACGTACCATAAAATACTTGGAACATACGACGAATGTGACGTTCTAAACACTTTCAATAATTTTTTTTATAGTCTTGCATTTGAATTCAATATTTTGTTGTTGTTTTTTTTTTTTTTGGTTGATTTGTCTAGTTTTTTTTTTACTTCTTTCACTTGTATGTTAGTTTTGCATTTCATATAAATCAACAATATTATTCTCGCTACCATAGTACATTTAAAAAGGGTTACATCTAAGTATTAAGTTTTTTTTATCATCATCGAGATACCAAATTGCAGCTTCTTTTTCACACACAACAATGTTTTGTTACTTGTTGCATTCGCAAATACTTTAAAAAAAAAAATAGAATAGTGATCAAAATCATATTTCAGCGTATTTTGTGATGTCGTATGGGGTGTTATGCTTAAGGTTTTTGGCTTAGATTACATTCGATAAAATTAAAATTGTCGTATCCGTCATTTGTGTTGTTGTTGTTGTTGTTCAAAAAAGTGTAATTGAGCTTGATTTTGTGTATATTTGTCTGTGTGAGTGTGTGCATTAGGACTAGATAATTCATCGATCTCATATTTAGTATTTATGTAATTTTTAATCATTATCATCATCACCATCATCAAATTCATCTTTTTTATATTCTCCATTTATTTCTGTGTGAAATTTATTAAGACAATTTATCGCCTACAATGAATGAAATTTCCGTAAAAAATGTAAAATATTGTTATGGATGCTGTGATTGTGGTTGGTATTGTTGTCCACCATTGAATGCGGCATGCGTACCGTTTCTCATATATTTGACACGATTTATGGATTCCTGTAAACGCTCGTTCTCTGCTCGCACTAAAATTGTTTTGAAAGAAAAAATAGAAAAGAAAAATCGAAAAAATTCGTGAAAATGTGACACAAGTAATCAAACAGAGAAAAGAGAAAAAAATGAAAATTCTTCAATTCCATTATATTATTTGTAGTAAAACTCTTTAGTTCAAAGAAAAGCATCCGGATTTTTAAGTAGAAAACTTTACCAAAAAACAAAACAAAGAAGGAGGAAAAATAATATAAAATATTCACAACAATGCTCAGCTTTCAAATAAATGATAAACTTTATATTTTTCTTGTTACCATGTAGCGAATGTGCACGCACACATAGAACCAGAACCAGAACCAGAGCCAGAGAGATAATCATACAAAAAAATGAACTTTCAATGTAAGCAAATTTGTCTGTCTCCGAAATGTACTCTTTGTTTGTGTACAGAATAGTGTGAAACGCTATCATTTCATTCCAGTGTGCGCGCACAAACAGAAAGTGAAAAAAACAAACAGACGACTTTTTGAAAGAAGACAAAACTTCCGTTAACATTCCTTTGGATGTATGTAATGTACGAACGGAATTGAAATGACATTAATGTATTTGCCACTCATAATAATGAAAATTTTAAATGACTGAACACATGTTTCATGCCACATGCCACATGCAAATCCTTAATTTTTTTGTTTTGTCTTTTACTCATTCGGAAATTTATTGTTTGTAATTTCTACTTTCTGAACGTCTTTTCTTTCCATTACTCTTTCAGTTGGCAATGATGTGGAAATGCTTATAAAAGATGCAAGTTGCATAAAACAACTAATAACTTTTGGCTGTATAGAATTTGTGATAGAGTTTTCCAATTTGTTTATTTTTCCGCATTCAACATGTTGTGCATAAAAGTATTGTGAGCGGTCAAAAAATTAAGGACACTCAAAAATATATTTTCTCGGCGTTTTGAACCTACGAGAACACGAAAAATTAGTTTTTAGAGCGTTGTAATGTGAGTGTGGTGTACTCTATACCATGAGAGCGAATTGACAGCAAACATGACTGTGTACTCGGGATGACATTCCAATATTAGAGGGCACTGGGTAACGTAATGTTTATTTCGACATTAGGTTCGATAAATTGATAAGCAAAAACTGAATATAAATATTCCGGATTGTAAATATATTTTAATATATACGTATTATGTGTTTTAATTGCTAAAATCATTATTTATTATTATATAAAAAGAAATGTTTATTGACGACAGAATGTTTTTATTTTTCATTATTTTTAATTCAAATATTACTCGATACTTTGTAGTGATATACGAAATAATAACTGAAATATTGAGTTTTATTTTTGTATCTCTTATTTATGCATGAAAAATGATAAATTCATTAGTGTAAATGTGAATAATTGACTAATTGAAATAAATACCAAAAGTTCAAGTTTTTTCTACTTGTGCGTTTTTGTCATTGTCACGGATGTCTTAACCTCAACTTTTTCCTCCGGGAGATTCAATATCAATTTATGATTCAGCTTGTTCAATTTCATTGTCTTTAGCCAATAATTTCTGCATATATACATTATAAGATTCTTCAAGAAAGCAATAATTTTTGTGATAAAATCAAATAAATAAATAGATAAATTGGCACGTGCATCGCTTGTTCACATTACATATTATCTTCTATTTTTAATGCCAATTTGTGATTACTTTGTGTTTGCATTTAGAAAAATCCGGTCATTTATCGCTAACATTATTATTTATAACACAAAATCCAATAAATAAAAATAAAAATAATTCGGATTGATATTGTTTAGAGTTTTAATTGCTAAATTATTTTGTAATTATTTGGAAATAAAAATGGCATAGAAATTGACGACCGATCTAAATATAGCGAGTGATACTGACTTTTACTCCAAAGCACAAATATTACGGTCTATTGTATGGACACTGGACAGTCAACAAGCGGCTTACTCTCACATCGATACAACAGATGCCGTGTTCGAAAACTTGATGTGGGAAGATTTTTTTTATCCATTTTAATTTTTTTTTTTTTCAATTAAAATGGAAATTATTATTGATAATATGTGTATTCCATTTAATCCTTTATGCAAACAAAAAAACGTTGTTCTTTTTACTTTGGCAATTCAGGCAATCGTATATTCAAATAAGCATTGTGTTTGTTACACAGTATATTATTCACCATCATTATTTGTTGGTGGTATTTTTATCTGAATATCAATTATATTTGTTCTTTTTTTTATATATTGAAGAATGTTTTCATTTATAATTATGTTCTTTATAATTAGCCACCAGTAAAATGTTAATCGAGATACATCAGAGAATTGCAAATAAGTATAATTATTCTGGTCATATACTAAGAAAAAAAGACAACTAAATACAAACTCAGCCGTGCTAAAATACAATAACTTAGTGAGTGATAATTCGGTTAATATATGTGAGATATTCTCGTCATTTTTTCAATCCACATACAACTCTCAAAACCATAGTCAATCACTTGACGTTCAACCAATCTCAATGACCGAAAACCCAAATTCAATAAACCAAATTGTTATTACGCAGTTGAATGTCATTTCAATACTCAAACATTTGGATGTGAATAAAAATGGTGGCCCTGATCGCATACCGAATATTTTCTGGAAATGCACAGCAAATGTCATTGCATATCCGTTATTCATTATATTCAACAAATCTCTTCAAACAGGAGTATATCCTGACGAATTCAAAGAGGCATTTTTAACCCCTATCTATAAAAAGGGAAGCAATGTCAATGTATGCAATTATAGACCAGTATGCTTATTAAATACGATAGCACTTATTTTTGAAAAACTAGTGTTTAACCATATTTCTCCAATACTCCAAAACAAAATCACTAATTTTCAAGATTTCAAGGGTTCGTAAAAAATAAATCCACTGGTTCCAACTTAATTGAATACACAAACTATCTAGCAAAATTACTGTATAAAGGTTATGAAGTACACGTATGGTGAATATGAGAGCCGAGCGTTCTCGGCTCATTCGCGTTGTCGGCTTGCGATCACAATGACAAATGTATGTGAGCTCAGGGCTACACACATGCGAGTATGTTACGTTCGAATGACATATATGAATGTGCATTGAATATTAAGACGGTTGTTGTTTTTGAACCGTTCGTTAGATAAGTAATCAATTTTTGAATAAAGATTATCTTATTAAGTTGCCCAAATTACATATGTCTCTTTTCATTTTATAAGCCTCTTGAATAACCATTAATCCTAGGGGCTTATCTGTCATACGAGTCAGTACAAATCTCACGAATCAATTTCAAAAATATAGGCAAAAGTGCGAGTCTCACTAATCAGTATGAAGATTTGCGAGTCTTCCAATGTATTTCACGAGTTTTTCATATAAATCTTCAAATCACTAAACAAACCCAAATGACATCAGTTGAATTTGACACCATCGGTGTACAATTTCATTTACAGCCGATTTGTTTTTCTTACCTTTATTATTTAAATGTTTCGACGAATTAAGTACTATTAAGTTTTCATGCCCAGGCAAGAATTTAAATACTTCAACGTTTTGATATTGTGTGTCTTTTAAAATATCACTGAATTTTATTCTATTAGCTTGCACAAAATCTTCAATATCAACTTTGTTTGTCTAAATTTTGTAAACTGAATTTGCAATCAAAACCACTTTCAATTAGGATTAATTTTAAATATTTTGGAATTTTGCCAAATGATTTTGCGATTTTTTTGAATAGCAATGCCTAAATAAAATATATTTATATATAAATTGTTTTAAATCTGTGATATAAAATCGGATAGAAACTAACCATGACAAAAAATTCATCCGTTGCTTTGTTTAAAATTTGACATCTAACGCTTTGCATTACAAACGTTGTAGTATCTTGTCAATAAAAACTGATTCGTGGATGTGTTACGAATACCATACACTTTTAATGCAGCGACTCGTGTGTGAATTTATTTGTATTTGTGCGAGTCAGTGCAAATCGTTATGGAGTAGCGCAAGTCATTGCGAGTCTTTTCAAGTCAGTTCATGATAATTCGAATCAACATACAAATGGCGCGAGTCTTGATGACTCGCTTTAACAAATAAGCCCCTAGCATTAATCACTACACATGCAATTTACACTGATTTTTTTAAAGCTTTTGACACAGTAGACCATTTCATCCTTTCAAACAAACTAAACAATTATGGTATTGGTGGTCAACTTTTAAATTGGTTCAAATCGTAATTTTCCAATAAAAAACTACGTGTCTGCTATGGCGGTAGGGAATCAAAGAGTATCTCACCTAGTTCGGGTGTGCCACAAGGCTCAGTGCTCGGCCCTCTTCTATTTAACCTATTCATAAATGATCTCAGTGACAAACTAACATGTAAATATATATTATTTCCTGATGATGTCAAAATATACACCAATATCAAAAGTTTGCTCGACTGTATTATGCTTCAAAATGATATAAACAATCTTTTCAACTGGTGCTCCGTAAATGAAGTAAAACTAAACATTAATAAATGTAATTTTATAGCTTTCTCCAAAAGAATAATCAACTTCAAACAGAATATTATATAAATGGCAATCTTCTGTCCAAAGTGGTGTAACCTTTGACTCTAAATTAAAAGCAATTATCTTTTAAATCAACTCAAATTCAGGAACAATATACGACAAACCAGACATTCAGTCCCATTCGACTGTCCAATCTCTAAATCAAATTTAGGCCTTCATAACTGCCCAACAGCAAGATTCCAACTCAATAATTTAATTATTATTTTGTATACTTGATAGAGAATATTCTCGTTATAATGGATATAATATTTGCACATTTGCTGAATTAGGATTAAAATTTCACATTATACAACCAGTCTCAGTTTTGACTTTTGATGAATATGAACATCAAATTTGTTATATATAAATGTAAATAACATAAATTTGTTATTTTCAACAAATAAGCATTCAATTTCTTTATCGATGCTATGAAAAACACAAAACGAAAAATTTTTTTGTTGTAAAATAAATTCCGGTATTTATTTATTTTACAAATAAAGAAATGCATAAAAATGTTCTTTCAATTTCAAAGAGTACACACACAATCTTTTGAGAACAATTCATGCTTACACACTTTGCCACCATGTACACGGCGCAAACAGTCAATTATATTTCTTTGTTCTGTCATTTCGCTCCTATGCTCTGTACCCTGTACGTTGTACGCAAAGATTTGTTAACTCGATAACTTATCACCAAAATGCCAAACAAAATTTGATGATGCAGACTTCTTAGGATAGTTGAGGAATAGAAACTATTAAATTTTCAGCCATGGATGATGATCACATAGTGGACTTGTTGAATCGACGACTGTCGAGTGGAATTGATATTTTTTATATGAATAGTGTCCAAAATAGGCCTCTCACAGCCTTTTCACCAAAGGGAACTCACATTTTTGGCGAAAAAAATATAGGTCTTCGAACATTGAAAAGTCCGTTCCATTATTTTTTTGTTTACTAGAAGAGATTTTTGGTGAAAAATTGCACTTTTGTATGGGGATTTTTTTGGCGTTTTAGTCATAGAAATTTATTTTTATTTCGCAAAAACAGTTGGTTTTTATATTCTAGTAACACTGAATTTATTGTTACTTCAATCGTAAATAGAGATGCCGAATGAAATTTTGAGCGAATGATTGAATTAACTGTAGAAAAATTCCTTATAGAGAAGTAAAAATGCAATTTTAAGCATGATTTGTAAGACATTTTGGGGTAAATTTCAAGGGAGAAATAGATATTGTGATATTTTAATACTAAATCATGTTATTTTGTAGTCAAAAGCTCATTTGTTTTAAACGCTCTTTTCAACATGCAAAGTTATTTTTAAAAGGAAAATCTCATAGTTTCTGACTACTTTCGTTAGAGAATTAAGCTGTGTTCATTATTGGAAAAGCGTATAAGTTTTTTTAATATAAAATATATTTAATTCTTCCTAGGAATTCAATGAATTATATGCGCTGGATTTTCAATGTGGAAAAATTTGTCTTACGGATATAAGACATCTTGTTTTGTTTCTGCTAACAATGAGGCAAATTAACATATAATTTCAATTGTGAAACTAAATCACACACAAATTCAACGCCATCTACAATTGTAATCAAATGTAAATGTAATATCATATCGGTTTGTATTTTCACTAAGAAAGTTGAAAAACAGTATCTATTGATGTTATGTGGTCTTCATATTTACGTTTGTAGAAGGCGTTAAATTTTGTCGATCACCATAATTTGCCTCATTGGTGCTAATGATGAACAATTTTCCAGAAAATTTGATTGAAAAAAAAAAAAAAAAATAAAAATAAAACCGGCGACACATTTAGTCAAAGTATTTCGCTGTGTTCACAGAAAACAGCCAAAAAACATAAACATATTACATTACTCCAAACACCATGGAAAAAATCCAAAATTAAAAAAGCACTCACACACGCTCAACACGAAATATTGTCATAAATGTATGGATGTAAAACATTTTCAATTTTGCATTTATTGCTCTTCTGGCTTCATATCGAAATTCTTTTACATTCATTCATATTTGTTACATCTACTACCGCCTGATGGCTGATGGTTTGAGGTTTTGTTTGTAATTTTATTTTCTTTTCACTTCTCTCCCATTCGATGATATTTATTTATTAATTTGATCGATTTTGATATCAACGACATGTGACAAACGAATCCTGGCTTTCTTTTTCGCTCCCGCAAACTTTCGCTTTTAAAATGCCTCTCTTATATATTCAATTGTATAAAGGCTATTAACTTTTTTCTTGCAAATGAAAGCAGGGGGATATCCACCAACACAAAAAGTGCTAGTTTTTGCTAGTATTCTAGTTTATCAATTTCATAAAAATCACCACAAAAAAATATTTTCAATAAATTTCTGTTTTAAAATTGATTTGAATTTAGTATTACACCATTTAAAATCGGGTAATAATATACGTATATCGATATTTTGACGAAAAGAGATATAAAACATAGAAATAAATTATTTCTAGTTTTCCTAATTTTTGCTAATTTTCTAGTTCTAGTATTTGTGAATATCCCTCTGAATGAAAGCTTCAAAATCATAATTTCAAGAGCCATAGCGATTAAGAAAGAAGAGCGACCGAAAGAAAGAAAGAAAATTTAAATTGATAATCGAACAAAAAACATATTGTTTGACCTAATAAAGTTTCGAGTAGAAAATGTCAATGAACGAATAAGTGAGCACTGTTATATCAGCAATTTTGGAGCAATTTCGAAAATCGTAAAAAGTTACACAATATTATGAAATGAGCAGAGTGGCAACGAAAAGGAAAACAAAAAAAAATACCATTGGGAACATAAAATGTTATTCAATTTATATTAATGCTCGAAATTAACACAGACTCTTATTCGATTATTGCGAAATAAAAACCATTCCATTCATGACGATATAGCAATACCGTGTATAATGACGACAAATCTGCCAGTTTATGATTCGGGAGTACTCAACACACTTTGTTCAGCCAATATTTTTTCAACAAATGCCACACACACGCACAAACCAACACAAAAACCATTGTACACTGTTTCGTTCAACAACGCCAACAAAAACATTAACGAAAAAAGAGAAACAACTACATGGGTCGAGTTCGACATTTTTGGAAAGTACTACATACGTTAATATTTCCATATAAACTATTGTATGCAATTTCAGTCATTTAAAAGAGATTGGCAAAGAGAAATAATAGAAGAAAAAGAGGAAAATACAGTGACAGAGGGATGGGGAGAGGGAGAGGAAGAGAGAGAGAAGCAGAAAAGGCAGAGAGAGAGAGAGATAGTGAGAAAGAGGAAGAAAAAGATGACAGTTAGGGAGAGACGACTCCGTAGTACGAGGGAGTGAAAAATAGAATGAAACTACGTTGATGAAGAGAATAAAAAAGCTTGTTTATCAACTGTTCTTATGTGACTTTGAGATCTTGAAGTGATTTCATTAAAACACAAATGACTGTGCATACCACAAAAACAGGGACGAACCGGGAGAGGATACTTTGTGTGCCAAAAAAAGGAAAAAAATGTTTTTGCTCTCGCAAAGTATTTGTTATAAGTTGAGGTGTTTGTAGCGGAAAATCGGCTTCCTTTTCGTATTCATTTTGGCCTCAGCTGTCAACTCACAAACTATTGAACATAAGTTTGATTGAGCAAAATGGGAAGCGCAGCTATGATGTAACAGTAATTCTTTTTCCTTTTATTCTTTATTATGAGAGAATTATGATAAAAAAAAGAAAAAAATTCGTGAAGCATCTCGGTAAAAGAACATATAGATGTTTTCACTTTGATGAAGAGTGCGCAGAAGTTCAAAAAATGTGGTTTGAGTGTCGACCAACAATAGAGAGAAAGAGCGAAAAAAATGAAACAAAAGCAAAAAGTAGTGGGACTTTAAAATCTGTTTCAACTATTCAGTTTTGTGTGTATATATATATATGTATTTTGTTTTATCCACTTTTGTACAAAATGTTGTTAGCTTGGGCGCGCGATATGATATAGACACACGGTTTGCAACGACTATGATAACAGCAACAACATCATCGGATAAACGGTTTGCACCATAAGCTGGGCCATGCATACCACATATTATTATATGTGGTGCATGGAATTTGGTTTTTGCTGCTCTTGCATGACGCATGTAATTCACATCAAACAATGTTAGATGAGAGAGTGGGAGGAAGAGAGAGAGAGAGAGAGTGAGTGAGAGGAAGAGAGAAAGAGAGAGAGAGAGAGAGAGAGAGAGAGAGAAAGAGAGAAAGAAAGAGAGTGCGAGAGAGAAGGAGAGAAAAAAAAGAAAATGAGAATGTGAGGGAGAATGGGGGTGGGGGAATTGAAAAACAGAGCGAATGAGCTCGGCAGCCAAATCGAGCAAAAAAAACACGCAAAAGTTCTCTGGTATACGCGAAAAACTTACAAAAATATGCACAGTAATGGAACATGCTCAATATCGAACGCATAAATGAAAATTCTTTAATAAGTTTCAAATTCAATGGGATTTCAAACATTCCATGAGAAAAACGGGCCATACACTACCAACTGAAAGGGTATGATTACATTTTCATACGGTGAAGAGATATCTAATATCAACGTTGTTGCTAGTAACCGTCTTAACAATCCACGCGAACATTTTTCTTTATTATAATTTTTCGCAAAGGCAATGAACATTGCTAGAGACAAGAAAGAAGAGAAAAAAAGCGCGCTTTCTTTTTCCGTTCACTTTTGACAATAGTTGCTAGTTCGAGTTTACTATCCACCCGAAAGCTACATTCCTTTTTATTCACGTTACTGAAGAGCCTGAAAAACTTTTTATTTTGTAGCTTGTTGTTGTTGTTATTTTCAATTGATTGTGCTGAGTGCGTGTGTTGTTCTGTTTTTTTTTTCAGTTAGACGTGACGTTTCTTATGTAACATCACATCGGGAGCAACAGAACAAAGAAATTGCAAGATCAACGCACCTTCATCTACATCGCGTGTCAACCTTTTCACTGGTAACACTCAACTGAAGTCCCTTTCTTTATTATGCACAATTTATGAATTACAAAAGAATATAAATATATATATTTTTTTTAAACTATATTGTCATGAAAATGCAATGAAAATATTGATACATGTGAAATGCATGCCATGACGTCAGCACCAACAGACTTCGTTACATGTCATTCAATCTTTCGAAAGAACATTTCTTCTTTTTTATTTTTTTTTCTCTCGCTCTTTCAACTTAACCATTCATTTGGCATTTCAGCTTTCATGTGTTCACCTGCGATGACACGATCATCACACAATTTTCGAAAACCATGGTTGAATTGAGTGACGCGAGATGGGAATACTTCAAGTTTATAGTTTGTTGAGAAATGTTTATAGTTTGGACATATTGATCATCAGTTTTACAATGCCCGTGGGTATCTCCACCAATAAAATATCCAACGACTGATGAACATTTTCACATTTTCTTTCAATGTTACGAAAATAGAAAAATAAAAAAAAAAGAAAGGAAAAGAGGCAATCATCGATACACAAACAGTGAAAGAGAGAGAGAGAGAGAGAGAGAGAGAGAGAGAGAGAGAGAAACCGTCATATCAGAGCACGAGGTAAAATTTGAGACATTTCAGTGTAAAGCAAAAGTATTGAAAGAGAGAGAAAGGCAGAGAGGGGAGAAATGGAGAGAGGAACAGAGGGAGAGAGATAAAAAATGGGCAGAAATGCGTAAAATTTAAAGTTTAAGCTGCACAGGAAAGAATGTGAATGTAAAATTAACTCGTCTTGAAAATATAAGAAGTAGAAGAAGAAGAAGGAGGAGGAGGAGGAGGAGGAGGAGGAGGAGGAGGAAATCATTTTATCTGGCACAAAATGTGCATTGTTTTGACTGCGAAAAATGTTGCACCGAATCAAAAGTGTTTTGTTTACAATTTGTAAACGTACTGCATGTAGATGCATCTACTGCAGTGAGTTCAAGCTAAAGATATTTATTTTGCGAAATTTGTCAACGAAATTTGTTGGTTTTTTTTTTTGTTGATGCACTCATTGTAAATCACATGTGTGTGTGTGAGCGTGTATATCTCTATGTATTTTGCGCGCGCAATGCAACTAAACGATGAAATAAATACTCAATATGAAGATTGATTAAAATTCAGTGGTGTTTTCCACTCTGATTTGTCATGACCTGGATGGGCCAACCGTGCGCAAACCTGATTTGATTATGTAAAATGTCTAGAGGGAATACAAAAAAATAAAAAGCCACTCGAAATCCAACTCTCTTCAACTTGGGGTAGTTTTGATGATGAACTGCGGTCCTATTTCATACAATTTGGTGGAATTTTTGTTTTTATGTTAACCATTTTTCAGCCGAAATTGGATGCAATCTGTGTCATCATTTGTGTCATCAAACACTACATTTTTTTTATTTTTTATGATTTTGTGACTTCTGCCTATTTGGGCAAATATGAATAAAAATAAGAGAACATGTAGCAGAAAAGAAAGAAAAAAACAACAAGAATACGACAACCTATGAAGAAATTCGGCGAACAATCAAACTGATGAACACACTCACACACGCAAGCAAACAAATAAACAAAGATGGATGAAGATTAACATGTCACAAGCGAAAAATGACATTTTCAATTACATGGAAATTGCTTTGCAGATATTTGGCGCAGCCCATCATCATCGTGCATTTCGTATGTATATGCGGATACGAATCGAAGGCCCTAAATGATGGAAGCAAATATGATCTATTAAGCGAACAATTTATTGATTGAACTGGGAGAACGTCTGTTGGCGTTCAATTCAACGATAGCCATTCATCACTGGAAATGTCATCAATTTCCCTGTGTCGAATTTCAACGTCAATAATTTCATAGCAAATATGCCGGGTTTTATTTTGTCATTGCCTAACAAAAAAAAATTTTTTTCTTCTTCTTCTCTTCCTCTCTGTCTGTTCGCAACTCAATCATTTGATATGTTTGTCGCTACAATTTTCTTTTCTCTTTCTCTCATCCTTGCTACTTTCGTGGTTTTTATTCATGTTCATTTTATTTTATTTCTGTCAGTCATGTTCATGTTGTGTGTTCATCACTTTATTTTTTCTACTTCAATCATGTTTCTCTCGCTTGCTCTCTTCCTATATTACATGTTGTTTATTCTGATTCGTTTCTCTATTTCAATAGTGACGGAATTTTGTATTACAATTCTATTCACTATTGCCAACTCTGCGAATAAACGGGCTCTTGCTCTTTCTTCACTATATTCATCTCCCGTTCGTTTATCAGAGTCATAAAAAAACACTTTGTGGCACATAAAAATGTAAATGGATGCAAACACATTTTATGACATTTGATGAAAGAAAGAGACATGAAGAGAGACTGAGAGAGAGACTGAGAGAGAGAGAGGAAGAGAGAGGAAGAGAGAAAAAGAGAGAGAGGGAGAGGGAGAGGGAGAGAGAGGGAACCGATGAGAAAGCGACAGAGTGAATAATATCGAAATGTTAAACCATCGAGTCGAAATTGGAAATGTTCATGGCTAGGTTTGTGGTAAAAATTATACACTAAACTTTCAATACGATAAATATACTGTTACGATGCGCAGAGTATAATGAAGCGGCGGATAAGTGCTTTTGCATCAATATAACGCGCAACCGTGTCCTCTATATCAAATCATTTATTACGAGCAAAAAAATACTCAAAAAGGGAGAGAGAGAGTGAGAGAGAGGGGGGAGGGGAGAATGTGATGGGGAAGAGAAATGCCAAATGTTGAAACAAACCAACCGAACCCAGTGCCTATCAAGAAAAAAAAATTCATTGTTAAATGTTCATGGGTAGCTGTAATTTTCTTGTCTGGGAATTAGTGTGGCCGCCAATAAAATACATTGATCCCTTTAATTGCAGTTTTTCTAATGGTTTTTTCGTTGATTAAATTCGCATTTAACGGGCAAAAGCTTGAAACAATGTATTTACATTTGGGGATTCACAAAATAAACTGCTGTGCAATAACAGCTTTGGTTTTTAACTTTTCTTAATGAGAAAGCAAGCGAACGAGAGGAGAGAGAGAGAGAGAGAGAGAGAGAGAGAGAGAGAGAGAGAGAGAGAGTGAGAGAGAAAATAAAAACAGAAAGGAGCCATAAAGAACATCATTTTGGCCGTCTAAAGACATTAAGAATCAAAGTTCATAGACAAAAATTGGTCGCGACATCATTTCTTCTAGATCTTTCACGAATGTAAAATGCATATTGGAAAACGAT
This sequence comes from Resseliella maxima, assembly GCA_029041755.1. Classification (NCBI taxonomy): domain Eukaryota; kingdom Metazoa; phylum Arthropoda; class Insecta; order Diptera; family Cecidomyiidae; genus Resseliella; species Resseliella maxima. The sequence goes on from JAQOWM010000165.1 coordinate 327,104, forward strand.
ATCTGATTATTACGATACAAATGATTGTGACAATAAATAAAAAGAATACATTGTCGCACAAAATGCAAATAATCCGATTAACGCCAAAGAAGATTTTACAATATATTCAGATATAGCCCATAGACCTTGACACGTGGTGTCTCAAATACATGTGAAATTGGCCATGCAGTCATGTCTCCGTTTGTGTGGGTGTTTGTGTGGGTGTTTGTGTGTGATGATGTTCAACGCAATGACAAGAGAATTTTGCGTTTGACTGTTATATTAATACGCATTATACATATGTAAAGAAGATTATATTTATTGGAAAATGCTCAATCTCAGTTGAATTTATATTTAGTACAAAATGCATAAAAAGCTTTTACATGCTGATATCTGTTCATTTTCCGATAGAAATGAGAAAAATGAACTTCGACATTTTTATTTGAAGAAATAATCTCAATGTACTTTGACAATGTAATTTTATGTGGGATACAAAAGACAAAATTCTATTATGGAGATCAAGTGTTTGGATTTTCACTCGATGCGAAAATCAAGTTATGATTTTATTGATTTCCTTCAATTCTTGCTCATTCACAAAAAGAACGGCCAACAATTTTGCATGAAATGGAAGAATATTCTTCGCTTTGCTTCATTTCTTTTTTTGTATTTTTCAAACGAAAATCATTTTTGCCTTTGGGCGTTGTCACACCAATTCGCACTCTGAATCATGCAAAAATAAAGAAATATGTACTCTTCATCACTTGGTTCATCATTTTATTATCTTTCTTATGCTTTCAAATTGTTTGATTTTTATACGCTTTATTTCCATTGTTATAGTCCTACCCCCTCTCGCTGTCTCACACAAAACACACACACACACACACACACACACACACACACACACACTTTTTCTCAAAGTTTCTGCTCCATTGACAATTTCATAAGTACATTTATTTCCTTTCTAACATTCTTCATATCTTGCTTCAAACCCTTTTCTTCACTTTTTCTTCTATTTTATTGACCTCTCTTTTTTTCTCTTTACCTACGCCTCTTCCACACGCTACTTTCTTCGTGCCCTTTCCTTATCCTTTTCAAACTTACATTCATTTGAGATATTTAAAAAGTCACATATACCATTCAATTTAATATGGGAAAATCTTATGAATTTTGTATTTATGCTCATTGAAAAAGCGGTTTAGGATGCGCCGAACCAAATGGAGTTTTAAATAAATGCACGTGAATGACATAAAATGTTGGATATTGATGAAGTGTGTTTTGTTGGCTTGCAGCCCATATCAGGTTTTTTATGTTTATATTTATTATAGCGATATTTCAGTTCATTGCTCGATTTCATTTGCATTTTTCATTTGTAATGTGACTGTTTGATGGCTTAAAAATATCCCCATATCATTTGAAAATTGCCATATTATAAAAGTACCTTACGGTTTTTTGCGTGACTACAAACATGACTGCCAGCCTGCCTATGTGACTGACAATTAAATCTCTGGAATTTAGGCTGATATCGAGCTAGGTACTTTAATGGCCTCATTTTGCAGAGTTTTTTTGTTCTCTTTTTTTCTCCCTCTTGTCTCCTCTCTCTACTCTCTTTCACTTTCTTTCTCTTTCACTCTTTTCTTTCTTTCTCTCTATCATTCTTCATAATCTCTTCAGTCATTCATGATTTTATGCTCAAAAGGAGACTTTTTTTGCGAGAAAAAGTAAAAAAAATGCCACAATTTCAAAGGGAACAATAGACAAATGAATATAGAATATAGTAGGACATGTTTGGTGATACAAAAAGCAAAAATGAAATGTGAAAAGAAGAAAATGATAAAAAAAAATGTTGTACACAAAACAAAACTGAGGAAAAAAACAAACACACACACACACGTACTGTACATATATGAACAAATGAGGGAAATTAGTCTATTGTATTATTCTCTGTTTCCCACTTTGTATATTCATTTATACTTTATAAGAGATACACGGAGATGAGTGGCATTATATAAAAAAGGCTATCTAATTCAATTCAAACATTTTATAAATGTCTATTTAAATGAAAATGAACATACATACAAGCTTATCACGCAATGGACCATTTGACAATCAAAAAGAGAAAGAGATGGAGGGAGGCAAAAAAAAAAAGAATGAATTAAGGGACGATTCAAAACCACAGCTTAATGGCATAAAGGCCGGATAAAATACAGAGCACAGTATAGCGACTCAAGGGGGTAGACAAGGTATCATTGACAATACTGACGATCTCAAGACCTTTTAACAATCACTTCAATGACGAATATTATTCTTATCGAACATTTTGTTTATTATTATTTGTTTATTGCTTGAATAAAAAGAATTTGTTATTGTTCAGGTATTGTTGTGACATGCATTCTGTGTTTTGGGCAATTTTATTTAATATCCAATCGCATTGTTCCAATGATACTAGCAAATTGGGATCATCTTGCAGGAAAGCGAAACTGATGATATTTCAAACTACAAAAAATCAACTCCGAATCATAATGAAAATGCTTTCACCCAACTAAAACAACGCACAGTGCGAGTCTTTCTATCCGTCTCTTTCGCTCTCTTTCTCTTTATCTTTCTTTTTCTGTTTTTGTATGTGTTTCGATCAGATAAATAAAATGAGCAGAGGAAATACAACCCGACAAATTCATGAGCAACTAAATAGAAGGCACGCACACAAATACCGCTAAAAGGCATGATTCCTGTTTCTGACACAAAAATAAAGAAAAGGTTTCATATGTAATTCGCTTCGCAAAACCACTGGCTTTTGTTCTAGAGCCATTGAAAACGATTTCTAGAACTAAGAGCGAACAGTAAACTGAATAAAATAAAATTAAAAATAGACATGAGTAAAGTGCAGACGCGGTATGCTAGTGACCAGACAGATTTTGAGCATTTATGGTTCCTTTGAACCACCATTTTTGACCATTGAATTATCACATATTAACGACTGCATATAGCAAATTTTCAAATGTCAAATTTATACAAATAAATTTGAATGTCATAAAATTTGTAAAGTTTTTCTCTTTCAGAAAGCTCTCTTTTTTTTCGCTTTACATTCCCCCTTCTCTTTCCTCTTTCATTTCCCCCTCTCGCTCTTTCTCTCTCTCTCTCTCTCTCTCTCTCTCTCTCTATCTCTCTCTCTTTTTCTCTTTTTCACTTCCTTCAATAAGCTCTCGCTCTCGTTTTGTTTGTATTAAATTCTTCATAAAGAATATTCTGCAGTCCAAAGAAGTTTCGTATCAAATAGATAAAATGTATGGCATGCATTTTGAAAATATGTCTGAAGGAACAAATAGTTTTTTTTATATGTTGCTTTTGTTACAACAGAATATTTGACGATGTTGTGATTCACACATTTAGAAAAAAGTGAATAAAGTAAAATCTAAGTGAAATTCATCATTGTACAGAAGTGCAAAATGTGAATTTTTTAAATTGAATTTTGTCCAAGTGAAATTTACAATTTGGAATGATAATTCTATTATAAGCTTGATAACATGATTCAGTCCACGTTATTTTTTTTTTTTTTTTGCTCTCTTTTTCATCTTTCACTTTCGCTCGCTAGATGTATTCTTTTCATTGAATTTTTTCCAACAAAAATGAATTTGATTCGTTTCGTAAAATGAGGAAAATGATGTACGAAGCACATTTTTTTCTCTTATTTTTCTTCATGATGAGATATCATTGCGCTGCGAAAGTACATCGATTCACTGGAAATGAGCAACATTCCAAGAAAATTCAAGTGAATACAGCAAATAATACCGTATGAGATATTAATATGATCAAATAACATAGCTCGATGGTTTGACTATTCAACGAATTTTTGTTTTTTTTTTTTTCATTTTTTCTTTCTCTCTCTTTCTATTGCTTGTACATTCTTTGCGAAGCATAAAATTTTTCATGCGAAAAGTGGTGGAATTTTTTGCTTGTTGAGAACAAGAAATCTCCGATTTCACAAGTTAAATATACTGAAATTGTAGACTATTGTAGCGTTTATGCTTTTATTAGTCACTTGACCAATTTACGTCACGTTTTCTGGCTATACATGTCGAATCACAATAAGAATAAGATCTTGTTACCATTGTATATGTGTATGATTTGTCGAACAGTAAAACAGTAGCAGCACAATAACTGAGCGATGTATATCGTAATGTTCGCGCAGCTAGATTTACTGCTAATGGATGATGTTCATTTGATAACAGTTTATTTCATTAAAATTGATTGCACTCAGTTAAATCTGTATCTGTTTACGTATGAAAAAAGAAATTGTACTTGACAAATGAAATGGAATGAAACGATGCCACCGGCAACAATTTCCACGCAGATTTCCGGTATATAAATAAATAAATATTTTTCTTTTTCTCTTTGAAATACTTTTGCGTACCTGGGGCATGCACTTAATAGCTTTCAAAAAAGCATCATTACAGCTGATGTTGTGTACACACAACAAATTAGCCAATTTCATGCACAAAAAGTATGACAGGAAATCAATCATTGACATTTTTTTTTTTTTTCATTTGCACTCACATTTGTCTTACATAAAGTTTGATTTAAGAACAAATTTATTTATTTTTTTTTCTGTCATAAATTGAAACACTTACATTGGCGATATTCCGGTGCAAAAATTTACTTGAAATTTGGCCAAATTTTTTGCCCTGTTCAATAGTCAGTTTGAAGATGGAAAAAATATCGGAAAAAAGTCACATATTAAAGAGATTCTCAAAAAGTACACATTTCAAACGAGTTTTTATGCCAAAAATTTCGATTGATCATGATTTCAAAAAAAAAAAAAAAAAATTAAATGCTTTTATGGCTATTGTACGGCAATACAAGAAAAAAAATGCATTGAAAAATATTTACCACCGCCACCACCAGCATCACTTGTTGTCTTATGATGATGTATAGGCATCTCGCGGTTTCCGCCAGGTCCAGTTGCAAACGGATAACGATTTTTATGATCTACCTGAGTCATTGATGAATAAGTGAATGTAAATACTACAACAAATACACCAGCAAACACTAAGCTCAAGAATAACGATACAAAAATGCAAACAATGCGCTTTCTTTTACGCGTTGATTCCGTTTCACCATCTTCGGTGTCAGTTTCGTCGATGCCCAATTCATTACCATCCAAGGATTTTTTTTTCGATGAGGATTTTTTCTTAATACCACCACCGCCACCACCGCTAGCCGATAAAATTGAGCTTTTTCGACGATTTTGGCGATATGCATGCAATACAGCATCGTAATCTAAATCATTGCCATCATAATTTGACGATTTTTGTTCATACGTACTAGATGACAAGCGTGGACTTTTTTTCACATCATTTATACTTTCACGTCTACGTGGTGACAATTCATAATCAGCTACAGTACCACCACCAATAAATGGATCGGCAATAAAACTTTTTGATTTTTTTGCTTCGCTGACAACATCACGAAATGATTTTGTTCGCATGCTTGATGTGTGCATACGTTTTGCTGCTGACCATCCCGTCCCATGCACTTGACGTTGTTGTCGTATTTCACCCTCTTGGGCTGGATGCAAATAAAAACTTTGCGTTGCACGTGCTATTCGACGAAAACTATGATGTGGCTTATCTAAACTTTGTGAACTGTGCTTGTGCGGTGCCGTTGCAATTACTTTTTTCAGTGATGATGATGCTACTGCCGTTGTATGCATAGTTGGCGATGTTACACTTTCAATTGCATCCATTGCTTCAATTGATGTACTTTCGATTTTATTACGACTGTTGCTACGCGAATGAAATACCTCATTGTCTAATGATGATTCGGCTGAATTAAATTTAGGGCTTAGTCGACGACCTTTCGTTATAATAATATTTTCATCAGCACCATCATCGCCCAGCGAATGACATTTAACGGCATCAACGATTTTCTCTTTTTTTATTTCATGTTGACGGCTACGATCATGAAATGATTTATGCATACGGCAATTGCGTCGATTATTCCCGGTATCACCACCACCACCACCACCACTGCCGCCGCTCATAACAATTGGCGGTGCAGGCGGCGGTAATGAACCAATATCATCCATTTCATATGAATAGCCAGCCGTATTTTGCGGATGACGCATACTACTTGTACGTCGTGACATTATCATTTCATCATTGGTCATATCATTTGCATTAAATGAATTGGCCTTTCGCATTTCGTATACACCATATACATCCAGCGTATCGGAACGTCGAATATTTGGTTTGCGTGACATTTGATGCGTATGTGGATGTGAATGCGTAAAATCGGGATAATTATTTAACGAGTGATTACTACCGTCCATATAAAATATGTTTGGCTTACGAAATTCCTGTATGGGCGATGATACGGGATGAGATAATGATGGCGGTGGTATTATTAAATTATTATCAATTAACAAATTCGGATCGATGGTTATACCAGACACATTTAGATTACTTTGTTTCTGTGATGTGCCCGGTAAATAGTTATCAACAGCCAATGATAGGGTACGGTCGGCCGTTTTTAATTTTGGCGCTTTCTTTTTAAACGATTGTACTGCTTCCAGAACGGCACGCGTTTCAGGATCCATTTCCAATGTAACCAAACGCCGTTCAAAATTCTCTCCTCTTCTTCCTGCTCTTCTTTTTCTTCTTCTTATTCTTCTTAGTTTTCTTCTTTTTTATATTTCTACTTTTGTTTTCTTATCGTTTTTCTTTTCTTTTCTTCCGAGTTTCCAACAAAATTACGATCAAAATGTAGTGTTAAATTCAGAATTTCCTCTGGAAGACAATATTTTCTTTTAATTTACACTTTGCCAATCGTTTATTTTAATTTTATATTCACATATCTTTGTATTTTATGTTTACATTATTTCTTTGTATTTAATTTGTCGATTTGAGATTACTTCACCTACTACATCATCGTCGATCATGTATGAATAATTGATCTGCATGGATAAATGTTGAAATTAAATGTTAAAAACATAAAGATATTTAATAATGCAAAATGAAAGCAGCAGACATTTGATGATTTAAAGTATCTAAAATTGTAATTTTCAACCACCAATCATTTGATTAGTGAGTGTGAACCTTTTATGTTTTTCATTCGAGTTTCCAACAGAAATTTGTCGAATTATATTGAAATAAAAATATATTTTCAAATGAACAATTTGTTTTCATTTTTTCTTCGCAGAGCAAATAATACATTTGAAAAATGTCTAAGGAAATTATCGGTAATTGTACGAGATAAGTCCATAAAATGAAAAAAAAAAAAAAAAACATTCATTCTATGGATTCATTATGACAATAATAATTTAAAATACAGAAATGTTCACAGTGAAATGTGACATTTTACACAAATCACGCAAATAACATAAGTTGTACATGTTTTGCGGCGAATATATTTTTGTGTTTTGTGTTTGCTGAAATGACAATAAATTCAAAGCGCAAATTGAATTTCATTACTATTTGAAAACGCATTATAACTGAAATCGTACACATTGCCATCGTGCAACCATTGACTTTGGTTGATGTGCTTTTGAATTTTATATTTGTATTTGTATTTGTATTTGTATTTGTATTTATAATACATATCACCATTTGCATAAACTTCGCTATTCATCGTCAGCATGGCGGCACCAATTTTCATAGAGTTTGTTGTAAATTCTGATTGAATAAGTATTTTCCTATTTCTGCACAACCAAAATCAATAAATCATGTTGTTTCCATATGCTTGTCGGAGTATCCATTAATTTTGAAAGACGTCGACTAGTCAAAAAAGAAGAAAAAGCTCGTGAAAAGACATAGAAAGAGAGAAAGAACGAAACAGATAGAGAGAGCGGAAGAGAGGGAGAGCAATAAAGAGCCATATCCCTCAATATGAGAACAATAAAAGCCAAATTAACATCAGCGCACTCTTTTCGCATAATGTTTCGTTTCTATTTTGGAATGATGTTCTACCAAAAATCGCTTGCACGTCGATTTAAAATGAAACATTCCAATTTATGTTTAAAACCAATGCGAAAACTTCAATTCGAATGTTGTTTCATTTTAGTTTTATATTTTTGTAAACAATTTTTAACCGCAATCGTTGGTCTTCAAGTGCGAAATCGGCACGATCGCACCATTTTTCAAAGTATTTACTTAAAAAAAAAACAACAACATGCACTTAAGAAAGAAGAAGAATAAAGGAAAAAAGTTAATTAAATATAAATTTTGGGCAGGTTAAAATTGCCAATGTCGGAAAAAACTCTTTCGACAAATCGAAAAAGGTTTGCCTATTTAAATAGTGTGTTAAGACAATCTCAACACATAATTTTCAATCTTTCACATCTCCTCTCTCTCTCTCTCTCGGTGTGTGTTTCTCTCTCTTTTACTACTCCTATCCATATAGTCTCTAGGCGCATTGTATCTCCCGCAACATAATTTACTTGTACACATTAAGTGTTAGCGATGAAATTTCTGGTTGGTTGGAAATGACCCAATTTTCACAATTTTTGGCACTGCTAAATGCGATACTAAAAAGGATTCGTCTCTTATTTCACAATTTTCATTTTTTTTTTTTTTTTTTGTTTGAGTGTTATTTACATTTTTGCTAGCTAGGATTTCTCTCATGATCTTTTCATCTCGCTTTCTCTCTCTCTCACACACACATACTTTTTCTTGCATTCCCACATATTGCTCTGCGTTGATCTCTGTTTTTCCGCTTTCTCTCTATCTATACATTGGAACAAATCAAGTGAATTACTAAAATGATGGCGCAATTTCCAGTGAGACCAGATTACAACTGAACAAACTGAAACTTAGACAAACAAAATGGGAAAATTCAAATTGTGAAAAGGCGATAGAATATGTAAAACTTCACGCCTCTGCAATATGAGAAATGCGTGTCATATACATAGAGTACACAGATATACACACAGTTTGTTTTGTTTGAATATTTGTCTTTTTATTCGACAAAAATGTAGCATCGTCCTAGTCGATTTGATCTTTCGTTTGTCGTTCGCTTTTCTCTCTCTCTCTCTCTCTCTCTCTCTCTCTCTCTCTCTCTCTCTCTGTATGTGTGTCTCTTTTTCCCTTTCCATTTACATCAACTTTACGCAAGGTGAAAGTGTTTATCTTTGCTCTGTCGTTGAGATTGTAACCACCATAAACCGTTTAAGTGGTTTCGTGAAAATTTGCCAACAGTTCAGTACACAAATAATGAACAGCGTATTGATTTAGTTTCGGTTTTAACATCGCGATGTGTGTGAATTACAAAGAAATTTACTCAAATTAAATGGCCATAATGAACAACTTTTGCGGTCAATGTATATGTGCACGCAAGCAAATAAAATGTATGCGTCAGCATCAGATGGGAGCCATCAGTTTTTAAACAAAAACCAAAAAAAGCCTTCTTTTTATTCAAACCATTTTGATTGAAAATCATTAATTTTTATCATAACACACATCAATTCCACTGAACTATCGACTCTATAATCATCATTATGGAATTTATTTTGATTTAAAATGATTTTTCATTCAATCGACAGCAAGGGTAGAAAAAATATTAGCCAATGAATGAATGAATAAATGCATTGAATAGCGATAAAATCAACATAAATCATTGTTAACAGACATTCAATCCAAAAAATATTCCAATTTTCGTGTCTATTCATACGCATTTTTTATCGTTGAGTTTTTTAATGTATTTTATTGTTATTGTTGTTCTTGTTGTTGATGTTGTTATTAATTTGGTGTTGTTTTTTCCTATCTTTTGCCAAAACAATGGTTACATAAATTGCCTAAACAATGTTTGTGTTTGAGTTTTCTACGGAAAAACGTTATTCCTCTTTGTGTGTACGCTCCTTTCTAGCTCTTTCACATTTTCTCTATCTTTCACTCTCTCTCTCTCTCTCTCTCTCTCTCTCTCTCTCTCTCTCTCTTTCTTCCCCTCTTTCCCTCTCAATCTCTTTCCATTCCTATCAAAACTGATGGCACCGATTCAATATGACGTATGAATAATATGAATAATTCATGGACGATTTATGTTGCCTTCAGTATCAAACATTGCAATACAATTTTGAGATAATAATAAAAAGGCTCAATATTTGGCCCAAAATTAACTGTGCAGGCCCGTTGTAATAACAGTTGTGGTGTGTAATTTTTTGATCAAATATACCATGTACGATTGTGAATCACGTGTTTTCATACTGGGTTTTCGGTCCGTATTTTTTCTTCGTATGTACGGCTAACTTCATTCTATATAATATGAAGTAACTAAAAACTTGATATAATACAATTTAATTTAATGTAACATTTGTAATACAAAGTAATTTTCAAATAATTTTAAGAAAATAAAAAAAGTTTTAAACATTTTTCAAGAGATAAAGAGGGTTTGTCATTGTTCTACTGAAAATACGTCAACTAATATTACATACATAGTTGCTTCACAGTTTCTATACATTTCATTTCACTCAGGCTATATTAACCCAATGTATTTAATATAATAATGTTGTAAAACGGAACTACTAACGCCATCTATGAATCGAAACTATTGAAAATGAACATAACTCAAAATGCTTCATCGTGTAAGAGCAATCAATTTCATACTAATTACAGAGTCATTTCAGTATTGTTTTACATTGCTTACATCTTTTGTTTTGTTGTATATAATTAGTTTGAAAAAAACAAAATTGATGAGGAAACAATTACGTTTGAATAAATATTGCAAAAAAAAAACTAAAAACAAAAAAAAAATATTTGAGTGTTACATTCGTAAGAAAACATTTCATAGTAAAATTCTCGATGACTAGATGGCGATATTTTTTACGCTATACTGGTCAATTGTGCTTGATTTCACTGTTGATTTTGAAATCAATATTTGTAACCAACTTCCCCTTTGATTAGCACAATGTTTAATTTTATCCATCGGTTGCATCATTGCAAATTTCGTTGAGAAAACTTCAATTTTAATCAGTTCAGTTTTTCTTAATTGTCTACGTTCTACATTAAATACAATTTGTTCAGAGAGAGTTATAGCATTAATGTTCTTCGTCAGGATATCGTACATTAACATCGCAGCAGTTCTTCTTCTTATAAGTTTCAACATTATGTACAATCAATTTTAATATTATGTTAATTCATAGATTCAAATGAACTACGCAAATTATTTCACAAAAAATGTATTTCCATTTACAAATGAAAAATGCTTTTTAAAATATTTTTTTTTTTGTGATAATATTTGAAATTTAATAAAAAATCAAAGCCGAATTAGTTCAATAAACATGAATTCACTCGTAGTTTGACGTTTACAAACCTCTGAATAGATTTTATACATGTTTGCGATATGCGCATAGCGATTATGTGTAAATCTATGTGAAGAAACCATTACATCTGCGAGGGGCACTGCTGACAATTCCCCTTTATATTTAATTTGAAATTACTTCGAATTACTTGAAATTACTTTGTGTTACATAGAATAAATTACGTTTCCGAAGTCGCTTTAGCAAAGAAATTCATGTTTCTTACGCCATCTCTACGAGTATAGTGTGAATTTAAATGAATATCAAACAAAATTGTGAAAGTTCATACAGTGGACTTTCAAGCCGTGGGCAAATACATTTATGTACGATGGTATAAGTCGTACGACGTTACATTGCAAACGATCTCTATCATATATAAACTGAATTGTACATACACCATTACGGAATGCAAAACACAAATCGTATCTTTTTGCCGTTTCCATTGGTATAGTCAGTATACATCAATAAATCGTGTAGGTGGTGTCAGTGTCTTGAAATCAAAGCTCTTCTCTTGTAAAAGCATACAACGAATGCCACATAGAGGTTTCACGTTTGCATCATAAATTCAATTCAATTCAATTCAAATGTAAAACTCTAGGTTATGTACGTTTGACACAAAATTTATCAATGCAAATGTAAAACATAGCTTAATCTATGTAATAAAAAGTTATATTTATATTTAATTTGAAATTACTTGGAATTACTTGGAAATTACTTTGTATCGCATAGAATAGTATTTTACATTTGAATTGAATTGATGATGCAAACATGACACTTAATTTATTCTATGTAACACAAAGTAATTTCAAATTAAATATAAATTTATCTTTTAAAAAATGTTTAAATTTGGTTTCATTTTCTTAAAATTTATTTGAAAATTACTTTGTATTACAAATATTACATTAAATTAAATTGTATTATATCAAGTTTTTAATTACTTCATATTATATGCAATGAAGTTAGCTGTTTTTGGGATAAAATTTGTCGCAAAATCGGTTGTATTGTCATATTAACCAATACTAAGACAAAATTTGTCCACTTTTGTCGTCTGTGTACAAATGGTATTCACATTTCATTATTCTTGGATTTGTGTCATTCATTTCATTTATTTTTCTATTGTTTGCTTTTTCTTCTCTGTCGTTTTCTTGCTTCTTCACCAAGGCATGAAGACTACTGCGGTACACTCTTCTTGTGTATATGTACTCATAACGGGCAGCTCTGCCCAAAATGGGCAGCTCTGAATTAAAATTTGGGCAGTTGATTTGGAACATCAATAAATGAAGCTTATTCAGAACAAATGAAAAATATTAATCAGAAAATATAATTCTCGGTGTAGAAATTATTTATTTTCACTTTGTCTTTTACTCCTAAATATTTTTATGTTAATCATGAATGTTGGACTTGATCTTTTTGTTTACTTTTATTTTTCTGAGTTATTTGACGCTGGCAGCAGCGATTTAAATTTTGCGCTCGATTTTCGAATGTATGTGTGTTGATTTTCTATATTACATTTCCCGCTGTATTATATTTTTGTGTATTGCCTGTTACATGCTACATGCACAAGAGCAAGATTGTAATACATACAAAAATCAAAGAATCCTTAGATTGCTTCATTCGGTTAAGTGTATGCGAAAAGCTATTATAGTCTGTATAATGAAATTTATAAACAAAAATTGAAAACAAAAGAAAACGACCAATCCACGCGGCGCAACAATCCAAGAAATTCATGCAAATATACACACAACTAGTATGTTACCAGATTTCGTTCAGTCATTGTGAAATAATAAATAATAAATAATAAAGAATGAGTTGATCGAAAAAAACAAATTCAAAGAGTGCTTCGTCCAATCGGTAATAAAATTACATAAAATTTACTGATTTATACAGAACTTATATCCATTATTTTAAAGGCATTAATTCGAATGTAGAACAGCACACACCTACTGCAAATAGTATTTCGCAATCAAATCAAGTTTCATCCGTCAATCAAAAATTGTCAAATCAAACCTCAGAATGTGAACCAAATTCAAGTTCAAATGTATTGAGAACCACTAAAAATATTTCTGAAATCGCATCATTTGATAGTGAGTGCCAAAAACATTTGGAATTTTTCTCTATTATGCAAAATGGCTACCAAAGACGTTATGTTTGTTGTAAGACATGTGTCGCATATCCGTATATTGTTAAAATGTTCTGTTTAAATAACAAAATGCCACCAATCACGACAAAAGAAGGAACTCGATACCGAAAAGAAAATGTTGAAGAACATTTCTTATCAAAATTTCACAATCAATGCAGAAAAGCGCGAATTTTATCTACTAGTTCAGAAATGAAAGGTGAAATGGACATACAAATCAGTCATGTAAATAAATCACGTTGGCAAATTGATTATCACTTTGTACAATGATGCCAAAAAATTAACTCTCTCTCTCTCTCTGCCTATAGTTGGCCATCGAGGTATGTCTCTTCTGAAGCTGGCAATAATTTCGATTTTGATAATGCAAATGGACCCATCAAATTTGAATTTGCTTGTTAATTTTCCATATCATTTGGAACTTTCATCGTGTATCGTACGGTCAGATAATGAATTTAAGAAGAAAATTAACTCAGCACTTGTATGCTCTATTCTGAATGATGGTTCGGTTGACCGAACACAAATCGATAAAATATATGTCAAGCTGAAAATTATTTCAAAAGATGGAAACATGGAACTATTGCTTCTTGGAATTGGTGAGCAAACTGAAAGAAAGGCAGAAGGATTGAAAAATACAGTTAAAAAGGCAATATTGATTAACTTGAACAATGACGATTATCTGATGTTAATGCAAAAAATTTCGTCCATTTGTACCGATGGCACCAATGTGCATAGTGATGATAAGCAAGGTTTATGGAAATTATTTGTAGATGAAATTCGTGATAACAATTCTCACCTTCCACTTGTGAAAGTGTGGTGCTCCGCTCATCGATTGGATTTAGTATGGGATGATGTTTATAATGAACACAGACCAATTCGAAAGGCTATTAAAGGTGAGACAGTGTGAGCACAATTGTGACTCATTTTAATAGATCATCGCTTCGATCGAATTAATTGAAGAAAATTGCAACGGAAAATAATTTCACTTTGCTTAAACTACCAAAACTATTTTCAATTCAATGGACTCAATACACATTCATGGCCGTTAACAATGTATTGCATTCATGGCAAGCACTAGTTGCATATTTCAAAACAAAGGAACGAATCTGTACAGAGGCGCCGGCATTTATAAAATATTTATTACATGAACGAAACCTCAAAGTGCTTGCTTTTTTAGCGGATATTTTACAGATTTTTCAACGTTATCATAAAAAAATCCAAAGCAATGATTTGACAATTGTTGATTTAAAAAAAAACGCCTCTGTGTGGTGAATGGAAAGAAGCTATGTTTGTCAAAGGAGTGGAATTATCACAAGAGATCCGAACAAAAGTGCAAACTAATTTAAATGATATGAACGATGTTCGCGAATCCATTATTGATTCAATTACGGACAATATGGGTAATCGATTTAATTCAGATGAAAAATTAATTCATATTATCGGCCCATTCATTAATTTCGACAAAAATGCCAGACGTAAAAGAAGTTCATGAATTGATTTGTTCAGATTTAGACATATCATCACTTTATTTACAATATAAAGAACTTGTTGAGTTGAAAACAGAATTGGAGTTGGTTGCAAATTTATTGAATAATATTAATTCATTGATGCGAAACGTAAATAATCAAAACGATTTAGATATTTTAACTGTCCTTTGTTCGATCCAAGTGTGCATGCCTCACTCAGCAAATTTTGAGCGATGCATTAGTTCCAATAACTTGTTAAAAACACTAATGCAAGTTGGGATGTGCACTGAGACTGAAAACAAATATTTATACATATATTACAATATGGCCACCTCTTTAAAGTTGGAATCCACGACATGCTATTGTTTTATTTGTGAAGGAAAAAGAGCGACGAAAACGAATATTACCAGAAAAAGCAAAACAACAGCAATATTTCAAAGGAGTTTTTGATACAATTCAACGAAATTAATATTGATGATAATACTGAATATGAACCCAAAATAAAAAAGAAGAAATTCAAGTCTCTATTTGTTATGTCTTTTTAAGAACTTTTTTGTGCTTCTTCATTTGAATTCAATAAAATGAATTTTTTTGAAAAAAAAAAAAAAAAAAAAATGAAATGGGCAATTCTGAAATTTTCTTTCTTTTATGCCTTGCTGCAATGTATTCCATAGTACTGCGGACATGAAATTCACAGCATAATTTGGATGTTTCTTATTCTAATGAATAGAGTTTACCTAGAAACAAAAATATCATAAGCCATAATAGATGTCATTGGATGGAAGTGAATCCTGAGGACCAGGTGGACACAACCTGGCCCAATTTAACTTAAAGATTGGGCATACATTGGGGTAACATGCATGGTAAAATTTAGTTATTTTTTCTATTTTTCGATCGGAAAAGCGAGAAAAATCGGTCTGAAGAATAAGAAACATCCAAATGCTTTTAATTGTATATCCGCAGTACTTTGGAATACATTGCAGTAAATACAAATATATGCAGAGTACATATACATAAGAAGAGTGTACCGCAGTAGTCTTCATGCCTTATTTTTCACTCACTTTGTATTTGATTTCGATAATGTTTCAACATTTTTCTTGCATTTTAATTTACGTACGGATCATTTAATAAGGTGAGAGACCTTTTCCATTAAATTAATAACAAACGAAAATTGCTTCTTAGTCACCGTTTTTATTTCATTTGACTGAAATAGAATTTTTCACATCAGTTGTTTCTCTTGCTCACTTCAGGACAATGTAGTTTGACGTAGAAAAAACCAAATACCCACATAAATAACATTGAATACGATTGCGATTTTCGTCACATTTCTTATTCTCATTCTCATTTTCATCGACATTCAAATACCCATAGCCATCGATGAAAATACATTTTTTCGATGATACAGACAAAGAGATCGTTAAAAAATCCAAATCGTACCAAATGTTAAATGAAAATCAAATCCATTCGCGAGCAAATTGAATTACGTGTTTTGCTGACATGAAAGTAATTTTTAATATGACTTTTTTCTTTCGATTTTTTTATCTTTGCTCGATTTAGCGAGAGCTTTTCCTGTTTCTTCTTTCCCTCTCTTGTTCTCTCTTTCTCTTTCTCTTTCTCTCTCTCTCTCTCTCTCTCTCTCTCTCTCTCTCTCTCTCTCTCTCTCTCTCTCTCTCTCTTTCTCTCTCTCTCTCTCTCTCTCTCTCTCTCTCTCTCTCTCTCTCTCTCTCTCTCTCTCTCTCTCTCTCTCTCTCTCTCTCTCTCTCTCTCTCTCTCTCTCTCTATCTCCCTCGTTAAGCATTTCAGTCCCGAGCCCGAGATTATTTGCAATCATTCATTTTAATCTTTCGGTATAAGTTTTATTGAAATCCACTTAGAACAAAGGCAACCATGACTATAACAGTGGAAATTCTGGCCAAACAAGGCTGTCTCATACTGACTATAAATACGAAAAAAGCGACAAAAATGTAAATTACAACTTCATTCAATCGTTGTCTGAATATAAAACATTCCTATTTAGAATATATATTGCTTAAAAGTTGAACGAATTTCTTTTTTGTCTCGACTTTTCCGTGCATTAAACTGTGTGAGGCAAAGCATTGCAACCAACTAACCAACGGGGAGAAAAAAGGAAGAACAATTGAAAATCGTTTATCCACCATACTGTAAAAACGTTGTGCAAATTTACATTCTCGAGTCCAGCAAACACATTTCCAACCTTAGTTATTTTCTATTCGTTATAATTGTTTCATTTTCGCATTTTTTTAGACTAACAAACACAAACGATGCTAGCTAGCCACAGAAGTTTTGTTTAAACAAATTTGTTTAATGAACAGTATGGAAATTCTTTTATTGCTGTTTACAGTTTTTGAAGAGAAATAAAAAAACAAACTCAACTGATCTGTTCATGGTATTTGTATTCGTGGTGGTTTTATTTCTAGATTTGCTCGATGTAAATATCTGATTGATGTATCAAAACTTCAATTAGATTAGATCAATTCCATTTTGTATTTTCATGAGAAATGTTTTAAAAAAGTGTGTCTTTTGACACTAAAGCCATTTTTCGTTGTTTTTTCTTGTTTTTATTCCCGTTTTTTATTGGTGTTTTTTTTAAAGCCAATAATTTTGTGTATGCGTGTCCCTCTCTCTCTGTATGTGGACGAAAAAAAAAAACATTTCGAATTTATTAGTACGAGTTTTGCATATGAAAAGCATATTGGTCGACAGCAAACTGTTTAATTTCCAAGTTTAAGCAAATATAAAAAATGTCATCATAAATCATTTAACAAAACGACCGAGCTGTGCATAGGACAAAAGAAGTGGAATAAAAAAAACCACCACAATAACAACAGCAACAGCAACAACCAAAAGTAGAAAGACCGAAAGCCCAACCGATGAAATCAACATCAAATAACATCAACACACCAACAAAATATGTAACCAACAACAGCAATGATGTTAAATAAATATTCGCTTTGGCAACGTGAATTTCTCGTTCACTACCTCTCTCATTCGCTCTCTCATTCGCTCTGTCATTCGCTCTCTTTCTCTGTGTGTTTATGCTTCGTATTGTATTTGTTTTATAAGCGCGCACGAAACATTATGTTTGAAATTAATACCGAATATTATCGGATTGGTTTGCGATGCATCAATTGTATATATTATCGCGTGCCGAAATTGGAATCAATCGTTTAGAAATGAGCTGATTACATGTGCATGTGGCAGCAACAAATACAATGTAAGGGAAATTGAGAGAGAAAGAGAGCCAAAGAATGACTGTCTACAAAATAAACCATTTTCGCTCTAATTCCAAATTAAATTTACGAATATAAAAAGAAACTGAATGTTGGCAAATAATGTATGATTTCAATGCCGCGTGTATTATAATGCACAAATATCGAGCACATCGCTTTTTATATCGGTCTACACATCAATATACATATAAATGTGTTTTGTATTTTTGCAAATTCGACTATATTGTGCTATGAATGCTTCTAAATCATAACCAACCATTTATCTCTCAGTTACCAGATGATGATGATGGCGATGATGTTGATACAGATTTCAATGCCAACATGATGTACATTCAATATTACGCCATTAATTCGAAATTTCATATTTTATCCATTTCAATTTTCGCTTTCATTGACCACATCACACATATTTGATTGGTTGCATTTCATTTGCAATACTTCAATCAAACAAAAATTAAATGTTATTTTGATCAAATAAATTGAAATACAATATAAACTGATTGATTTTTAATGGATATTTGTTTTGTTCCCCACAATATATGGACTTTTGTTTCATTTGCCATTATTTGCATTTTGAAATGGTAATGATGGAGAAATATTTTAAATAAACGAGCAAATTAAATTCAATATGGCAAACTATGTGCAAGACATTGCGTTTTGATCAAAATCAAATTCATTTGACATTAAAAAAATTTCCATTTTGTTTAATGGAAAACATGTGAGGGAGAGGGAGAGGGAGAGGGAGAGGGAGAGGGAGAGGGAGAGGGAGAGGGAGAGGGAGAGGGAGAGGGAGAGGGAGAGGGAGAGGGAGAGGGAGAGGGAGAGGGAGAGGGAGAGGGAGAGGGAGAGGGAGAGGGAGAGGGAGATGGAAAGGGAGAGGGCACACAAGGAGAAGATAAACAATATAAAATTGAAGAAAGAGAAAAAGTGAATTATTTTCTAAATTATGTGCTTGTAAACAGAATTTGCAGTCTTTAGTCACGAAAATTGAGCATGCATGAAAGCATATTTTTGCAGAAATTATGTGAGGCAAAATGCAACATTCAAGTTTCTTTGATGCATTGTAAACTATTAGGTCGCTTGAGCTCTACTATTTTTGCGGTCTCTCACTCACTTTCTCTTTCCCCCTTCCTCTCCTTCTCTTACTGTTCCTCCCCGCTCTCTCCATCTCCCTCTCCCTCTCTCACTCTTATTCAATTTAATTCTATTCTATGTTCAATATGTGTCTGTTGAAATTCTCATTGAAACTTATTCTTTGGGTTTTGTTAGCATAGTCAACATCTTTTTGAATTGATTTGTGATTTAATCGAAATTTATTCCATTGAAGACTATATTAAAAGCATACACAGACGCGCGCGCACGATGAATGAAAATTGATGTGAGCATATAATTAAAACTTCATCTAATAAATGTGGAATATTTTGCATGCTACAAGACTATTTCTCAATGAAATTCGACTGATTCTATGTGTCGTTTTAATGAAATGAAATGCAATTTGAATGATGCTTTGAGGAATGACTATTGCACAATTTCAAATATTATTTATGCTTTGATTACATGAAAGAATCAAAGAAATAGAGAGAAATAGTTTCAAAACACGGAGTTTGTATTTCTCATAAAAGAAAGTAGTGTGTAGTGTATAAGATAAAATAACAGCAAAAATTGCTCAAGACTCACAGTACTTTTTGTTTCAGCAAAATGAAGAATCAGAGAATGAAAAGGAAGAATGAAATGAGTAAAATGAATTTGATTAGCGATAAATATTTCAAACACAAGAAATTATTCCAGCACAATGTTGACAATTACATGGAAACAGAGAAAAAATGATGAAATTCAGCATAATGCGGTTTTAGTGGCGCACCAAGCCAATTTATGCAATGCAACATGTACATTGCATATTCTAATGTTGTCTCAAGTGGTGCTCACTTCAATATGACAAATAAAATAATGAATTGTTGAAATGAATTCGAATTCATTCAAGCGTGCTCGCTTTTGACAATTCAATAATCTTTTGCATCGTATTTGTCGTCATTATGGAAATGGATTGGCGATAATTATTCAAATTATTGGGCAATAGTGATCTGTTCAGAAAAAATAAAGGATGAACATTTCCAGTCAAAATTCCACCAATTAATTTGTATAATATTTTGAGTTATTGTCAGTAACTTTCAAACAAACAAAAAATGAAAATTCAAAAATCTACATTAATTTTCATTAAATTTAGAGTTTTAATGTAGATATATAGAATCAGAATTATGTGATAGTTATGTTGTAAATTAAATTATGTTGGAAAATTGAAATGAGTTTAATGATTGAGTTTTCAATCCAAAACTAAATAATAAACCATACACAACTTCAACTATAGTAATTTCCATAAATTTTTACTTGGCTTCTTTCAATCTCTTCATCACCTTCATCTGATTGGAATGCAGAAAGGTTTCTACATCTCATTGTTATCATTTACAACACATTTTCAACGAAAGCTTGAATTGTTCCCAATTGATTTAAATCGACCAAAGAAGATGGTGAGATAGAGAGATAGAGTGATAGAAAGAGAGAGAGAGAGAGAGAGAGAGAGAGAGAGAGAGAGCACATGGAATTGCGACTACTTAACTAAAATCTTCATGTAATAAGCTTCTTAACAATAACCCGAATGAGATAGATTGAGCAGGTGGTAGGTGAAAATTACGATTGAGTTGCGTCTCATGGACTTATGTAAAGGTATATTTTTTTTTCCTTTTTTTTTTTCTTCTTCATGTTCGAATTGAATTCATTTGTTTAGGTAAAACGATCCAACGCTTTTGTAACATTGAATCAATCTATTTAGTGATGTATAAATCGCATTTCAACCAACCGGACCGTATTACCGGAACAACGGTCAACACAAACCATCAAACTTACATATAACGTGTGTGCGTTCGTTCGTTCGTTCGTATTTTCAATTTTGGATCTTCTTCGTTTATAATTTTCTGACTGAAATTCAGTGGCGAAATTCATGTTCATTCCGTTGTGGAAATTGTTTCAATCGAGGTTTTGTGGTGCTAAATAACTTTTTATGCATGTTTGTTGCTGCAAAGGCAAAATAGCACAGAGAGAGAAAGAGAGAAAAGGAAGACAAGAGAGGGAGAAACAATAATATACTCACTCGAATATTCAAATACATCTACACATTTGGTACTTCTATTTGAATTTTGCCATCAGAGAATAAAAGAGAAATAGAGAGAGAGAGAGAGAGAGGAGAGAGAGAGAGAGAGAGAGAGAGAGAAAGAGAGCATGCAAGAACGACTTCTAGCTGAAGATATTTTATGCGATGTTATTATTTACTTTAATTGGAATTGTAAATTTTCGGTTGGTATAAACAGATTCATCGTATAGTTGAAAATAACCGAACCTCTGCATCGGAAATGCGATAGATGTAAAAATCTGCTGCAATCATTTTAAATGGAAGTGTGGCCCAGGTGGAAATGAAACCGACGGCGAATTATTTTTTGTTTCTTTCTTCATTGTTTAAATGCTCTCGAGCGAACGATGTACAATCTCGTTGAAAACAGTGTTTTTGGGGTGTTTGCTATTCTGTTTAGTGAGAATGAATTTGAAAGAGCAAAAACGATTGAATGTGAGTAAAAATTCAACAAAGCTCATTGAAACATTGCATATACAAAAAGCGAGCGACGGAGAGAGAGAGAGGAGAGAGAGAGAGAGAGAGAGAGAGAGAGAGAGAGAGATAGGGAGAGAGTGAGAGAGTGTGTGTGTGTGTGTAACAAAGAGAGTGAGAACAGACAAGAGAAAGACACGCACATATTATTTCATTACCGGATCGTTTGCCATAATAAAAGCAGACATAAAATGAGCTTAAGTGTATTTGCTTATTAAATTGTGCTGTGTTCGTATCACTTCATATTAAAAATAACATTTTTCACTAACTTTTCTCTGATAAACTTTGTAGTGAGCACGAAGCCAGTGACGGTCGAAAATTTATTTTCCGATTTCTGGTCTGACAGAGAGACAAACAAAGAGAATTAAAAAGAGAGAGAGAGAGAGAGAGAGAGAGCGAGAGCAAACGAGAGCGAACGAGAGAGCTACTTACATCCAACGCTCATTTAAATTCAATCAAAATGATTTTTTCTTCTTTCTTTCACAAATTTATTTATATACGAGAGCGTACAACGTCAATGCCAATAATTGAATATTTGCTGAAAATCATTCAAAGGAAAACTAGCAAACACGAAAGACTCGTTCACTTAACACGTATTTAATCGATTTTGGTGATAATTTAAGAATGGAAACGTCATTATAATTTTCAACATAATTTAATTTATGTTCAAGTTACAACTATTTCGGTTGGAATTAATGAAAATAGAACGACAATTTTAACTTGGCACATACTTTGAAAGGGAAACAATTATCCGTACTAAGAAAGAACAATAGGGTGAGAAAGAGAGAGAACTAGTTGTCAACAAATGTTTGTTGGTTCCATTCGAAGCAAAATGTTATTAAAACATGTTCGTTCGTTTCAAAAATGTCATTTGATAGTATTTTTTTCCGACAATCTGTCGCTTTACATTATTGTTTGCAAAATATATTCACTGCTCAATCATATGTTTGTATTTGAACGTGTATATTTGCCAAAACAAACGAGCAAAATATTTGTTGCCCAATTAAACTTTTCAATATTCATTCGTTTTTTCCAATGTTTGCCCAACTCAATGTTTAAGTTTTCCGCACACAACATGTTGTACGTAAAAGTATTGTAATCGGACGCATAATTTTTTTGCTATTGTTCCATTATATGCCATATGGTTAACACGATAACTCACAGTCCAAAATAGGCATCTCACGGCATTTTCGCCATAAGAAACTCATATTTTTTGAGCAAATAGTTAAATAACCCATGGGAAATTTCTTACACAGAAGTAAAAATGAAATTTTAAATTATTTTATTTAAATTACATTTTTGGTTAACTTTAAACGGAGAAATAGATATTATGGTTAATTCATAATTCTTATTTCGGTGTCAAAAATGAAAAATTGTCTCTACAAGTTTCCTTTCCAAGGAAAATTTCATAGTTTGGGTCTACTTTAGTTAGAGAGTAAGTTGTTTTGATTACTGAAAAATGTAATGAGTTCGTAACAGAAATTGGATACATTTTATAAGTTGGATTTTTACTGCGGAAAAGTTCATCTTACGAATGTAAGACATCTTCTTCTCTTGTTTGTATTTCATTTTGGTTGAAATTTTTTCCCTCAAATTTCGCATAAATATATCGAAAATGAACAAACGATTTTCATTCGGTGTATATCTGCTTATGCAATGATTTCATTACAAATATTGCATTGTGTAAAATGTATTTTCATGGCAGAATTGTGCGTTTGAGAATAAGATAAGCAACAAGCTATGAAATGATGCTTAAATATTGTGTACACACAATTTTTATGTTAGTGTAAAGATGCGTGAATTGATGCGGCTTATCTATTTGACGAGACCCGGTACTGTA
Organism: Resseliella maxima; assembly: GCA_029041755.1. NCBI lineage: Eukaryota > Metazoa > Arthropoda > Insecta > Diptera > Cecidomyiidae > Resseliella > Resseliella maxima. Next base: position 350,713 of record JAQOWM010000165.1, read on the forward strand.
AACATAAAGTGTAGCAAAATTTCATTGTTTTTGGCATTTACAACAGAAATAATACGATTGCATTAAATCCATATTACAGCTGTTTTGTATGTCTGTGTCTGCTTTTGAGCATCAACAGTAGAAGCAACAGCAGCCTCAAGAGCAGATGTCATAGATTTGTTAGACGGGCTTACTCATCTCAATTGAAATCATTCAATTCAATAATACGTAATCATTCCTCAATTCTAAAATTGCACATCATCAAATGCACAAGAATTTGGTAATTGTATGGAAAGTCTAAAGCCTTTAAGATATTTGAACTTTGAAATCAAATTAACGATAAAATCCAACTGCGTCAATTCTATTTCACAAAATTGCCACAACATTCTGCATTCATTTTGTGCGTCATCTTTTGCACAATAAATGATGAAAACGATGGCAACCAAAGAAGAGAAAAAAAAATGTTACCTAATATAAAATTGTTAGACGAAAAAGAAATAACGATGATGCGTCGCATATCAACTGTCTAACTGTAAAAAGATACAGACAATTTAATGATAAATATATGTGCATTTGTCTCACGGTTTAGATTTATTCACTGAATGAGTTGAAATTGGTATCAAACCTCGATAATAAATTATTACAATTTGTCTCTCTCTTTCTCCATATCTCCCCCTTTCTCCCTCTCTCTCCTGCTCTCTCTCCCTCCCTCCCTCTCTTCCTACCTTTTCCAACCCCCCTCGCTCTTTCTTTCTTAGTATTATTGTTGTCATACATTGATCGTCACAAACAAAGCTGCCATGGCAACCAGTGCTCTATCGCGTCGTTTTGATGCTAAAATTAAAAAATTGCCCTTTTCAAACTGACACATTACAATGACAACATGAACGAACATTGAACACTAACAGCAAATCATCCATGGATTTTTTTCAATTTCTTCATCGTCATATACTACTAGTTTATGAAGCATTCAAAGCAAAGTGTACGAATATTCGATGCGTTACGTTACCAATGCACATCATGGACTAGCTATTTATATTTTAATATTGCATCGAATGCTTTTATTGTAATTTATATTGACGTATTGATATTGCATTCTCTCTTTTGTTGTTGTCAATTTTAAATCATGTAAAACTATTTACGAAAATAAAATGTTGTTATATTTCTTTGCTTCAATTATGTTTAAATTGACTTTTTACAGAAAATTCATTTAAATTATGGAAAAATTAAAATTTCCTTGAATATTGGACAAATTTATTGAAAATTCCATTTTATATCATTTATACCCTTGTCTAGGCCTAATATATTTCGCGCTGAAAAAGCATTTAAAAATTGAAAACAGAAAAATGGCACGAAACAAAAAATTGAAAACGAAAAAATGAAATATACTTTCACATCTAGATTTCTTTCAATATTCTATTTTCTCACATCAAATTGTTGGAAAGCATTTTTATTGATTGATGTAAACCATCTGAAATATGCCAGCGAAAAATCCGTTTGAATGTTTTTGTTGAAGCATTAGCGACAAACTCATTTTTCTAGCAGACACATCGATTGCTCAGCGAAAAAACAAAATAATAGATAAATAAGCAACAACAACAAAACGATAGGGAAAATAAAAGCCCAATATACGCTATTTTTGTTCGGTGAGCTTTTAACCATAACATTGTGATCGATAGAATTGCTGTGTCGCATGCATTCAGTTGAGTATGCTAAACCGATTTTGTTGTTGTAAAAACAGTTGTGATGATACAAAGTTTTGTTTGTCGCTTCAGATTTTGAAGGCATCCGTTTGTATTTTTTTTTTTTTTTTTTTGCTCCTATTTTATCATATTTTGTATATTTTCCTGCTATATTTTCTGCATTTCATTCATCGATTCAATTGCCATACAATATAAAAGCGCCTATAGCGGAAAAAGACATTTAGTTAGAGGGCGAAAGAGAGAAGGAAAGAAGGAGAGAAGGAGAGAGAGAGTGAGAGAGAGAGAGAGAGAGAGAAAGGAAATAGTGAAACAGAGGAAACGTGAGTAAATACGTAACCGAGAATGAAATCGAGATCGGTAAAAAAGTTTTGTGAACGAACAACTACAATATTTGCATCAATTTCAAGAAAGAAAAATGAAGTAACATTCAGGTCGTTGATTTTGACGTCAATTTACAAATGATTCGATTTGTTGTTGTTGTTGTTGTTGTTGTTGTTGTTGTTGGTACTGTTGCTGTTGTGCGAGTTTCATACAAATCGATGTGTATGTGACATAATATTAGTTTGCAATATATAGAGTCTCTTTATCCAGCTAGTGTAAAATTCACAAAGCATATCGTTGTTGATGGATGATAATGGCATCTCATGATATATTCAACTTATTTCGCTATCTCATTTGCTCTTTTTCTTTTTTAGTCTCATCGCTTTTCCTCTTTCTCTTTATCATTCATTTTCACAGATAAAAATGAAATGTGTATTAGGAAATGAGTGAATGGCATCACACAAGTTGAATTTTGAAACTGAAAAGGGCGATCGAAAAATATTTTCAAATGAACCATCAAATCGGATAATGATTGTGTAATCGGTAAAAACAGTGAAATTATTGGAAACATTGCCATAGCATAAGCATTTCAACAATGTTACATCCGGTGCAATGAAATGGGCGTCGTCACCATCGTATACAATGTGTGTAATATATATGGTATGTTGTGACCGCACATTCAACGTTTTCCATTAGAAAATGTTGACATTGCATAAAATTCGAATAGCTTAAGGTCAAAAACATAATCGGTTTGATAGATGGGTTAGGCGAAAAACAACGATTTTATAGTTTATAGATGGACATAGAAAACAACAAGCGAAAACCAGTTTTCAGTGTAATAGAAAATGAGTGGCTAAAATGTACTTTGAAAAATATGTTGCTATTTTACCCAACAAAAAAAACGCATTGTTAAATGCAAAACGAACGAAAATTTTCCATTTAGGGAAATGATCGAAAATATGGCCGAAAATCATATTGGACATATTTTCAACGAGTTTGTAAATAACTTATTTTAGAAGAATTTTATGAACTTTTTGGCAATAACTATTATGTTTTGGTAAATTTACTGACAGCAAACCATTAACATTTTCTTCATTGTTGATGATTGAATAAGTTTTCGGGTGAGCTTGATCTTTTCTACTTCACCATTATTTTGTGAAACAAAACGTACGTTTTTGATGCAAGAAATTTTCAACGCTTCCATTCATTCATTTCCTTGCATTGATTCTTTTGTATCTCTCTTTCTCTCACTTCCTGTGTGTATCTTTCTTTTTCTCATTTTTACTTTTTTCGTTCTCATCCGCTCTCTATCTCCCTTCATTTCTTCCACATTTACCATCATATGACTTCATTCTTTGCCCATCTCCGCTGAAATGGCTGTCCTCGACTACACTGTTCAATTTTTTTACTTTCTTGCGTTGATTTATTCAGTGCCTTGAGGTTAAAAGAACATTCAAAGCTTTTATGGAAGGCTAAAGTTGTCCGTATTTGTGTTTTACGTTAAATAAAGTGGAAAAAAACCATCCACATCATTTATTATTTTCAGATCTATTCACACAATAAACGTCGGCATTCATTTTATTGAAGATTTAGTCAGCATTCATGAAATGAAAAACAATCATTTCAATATAATTAAAGTGCAATTTCGACTATGAAACAAAGTTGAATTCAAATATAATTGAATCTAAATGTGTGGGCACAATTTTTCGTATTTTCGATCTTCGGAATTATTCTAAGTATTGTAGAATTTGATATATGTATATACATTCAACTTGAAATATATTCGACGATAATAAATTGAGCCGATAATTCAAAAGTGAATAGTTCAAATTTCATTGGATTCAATTGACTTGAATTGACTTGAATTAAGTTAATTTAAATGCATTCATTTCAAAAATTTGTAGAATATTTTCTTCTTGAAATTCACAAAGAGACATCAATAAATCATAATCGATTTTTGTAAAATGTTTAATCAAGTGGACTATTACAAATAAAACAAAAAAATTTAATTAAGTTCATGACATGTGCATAATGATAATGTGTATATGAAGATGAGATTTATATTATAGACATTGCAACATTGCACCTGAGCACTTGAAATGTCTGAGGTGCCACATATAATCGACATCAGTGAGCGTATGAATATTGGATTGTAGGTAATATCGCAACGGTCATAGACACTGAGTGGCACCGTGTAGAGATATAAACTTAAATGAATAAGGTAAATGGCGGCAAAATTTTGCAAAAAAAAAAATCACAGAGACAGAGGGAGAGAATCAACAACAATAACAAAAACAACAACAACAACAACAACAACAACAAAACCGTAATACGTTTAATAAAAAGCGCAATCGAGCGCAATAAAAGCGAAAGGCTCAACTTGAATATATAAAAAATACAACACACTGAGGAGATATAGAAAAAAATACCAGTAATGACAATGCTGAATGAATGAATGCAGGAAAGAAAGAAAAAAAAAAATGCAATCGAAAAAGCTAAAGGAAATATGAGCTACACTGCAACATAACATGGTTATCGCACCAAATTATCGAAACGACCATTGCGTCGGTTTTTACGAAAATGAGAGAGAGAGAGAGAGAGAGAGTGAGTGAGCAAAAGAAAAAAAAAAATGAGATTTCCTCTTCCCTTTAGTCGTTAAAATACATTTAAGAGCATTTAGCACTGGCCAATGAAATGCAACTGAAAACAAATAATATTGTGTTTGTACTAAGAGTCTTGGTAAGCAAAAATCATATTGCCGTGCTTTTTGGACAAGCAAAGAAAGACAAAAACAACAAAAAAAAAACAGTTAAAGCAAATATGTGGCTTCGACTCAGCTATTTCTCTGTTTTTTTCTATGCTAAATGTATTCTCAAGTGACAGAGTGAATAGAATGAAACGAATACAGAAAAAAGCAACATTATAATAGAATTTATATCCAGAGAAAAGTGCAAAGTGTCCTTAGTTTTCTTCATGTAGATGCTTTAAATGCCGGTTTCTAGTGTGAATGAAATGAAATTCCCCCCATCATTTCTACCATTAAATACTTTTACTAAAGCGATGCTAAAAAGTGCACTATCCTTTAACAAACGTTTTTTTTTTCAAAAAGCATGAGAGCAAGGGAAAAACATTTCATTTGTTAGACGCAAGAATTACTTTATTTGGTGAAGCACATTAAAATGCGTTTCACATTCCTCATCTGCGAATTGTGACATATATTCATTGAAAAGAAACTTCACAGAACAGAAGAATAAAGGAGATGGAGAGAGAGAGAGAGAGAGAGAGAGAGAGAGAGAGAGAGAGAGAGAGAGAGAGAGAGAGAGAGAGAGAGAGAGAGAGAGAGAGAGAGAGAGAGAGAGAGAGAGAGAGAGAGAGAGAGAGAGAGAGAGAAAGAGAGAGAGAGAAGAACGAGAAAGAGACATTTGAACACAAAAAATGATTATAAAAACCTTCAAAGTGTTGTGTACTTTACTTATTGCTGAGCTGCTGAATTTTTGCTAGCGAAAAGTTATCGATTAATGGAAATAGCAACAACGGCTGCCAATTTCATTGGAAATCACTTAAGTGCAAGACATCAGATATAGATAGAACCCCGCTGCCATAAAATAAAGTCCATTCATCTTTTGCAGGCGACCGAATTTTTAGAAAAATGAAAATCGCTTTACATACAATCTGAAGGTAAAATTGGTCGATTGCATTTTATATGAATGAATCTAGCGGACGGACGCTTCGCTTTAAATTCAACGTAGTGATGCATAAACCGGAAAAGATTTCAACGAAGAAGGAAGTGAAAAACCATAAAAAAAATTTCCATACTAGACGAATTTTCGTCTTCTAATAAAGTTTTAATTTGCTGAGTGCACGATTTTTTTCTCTCTTTTTGCTCTTGCTTTGTTGAACCAACACCGCCGAAGTGAAGAGAATGAACGAAAAAGCAAGTGTGAGAATGTATGTGTGATAGAGGGGGAGGGGGGTGTAAGAAACGGGAGGGGCAAATAGTCAGAGAAAGTTCTCACGTGTGAGAAAATTAACGAAGAAATAGTAAAGAAGGACAGAGAAATTAGGGAAATAAATAGAGAGAAAGCGAGAGAGAGAGAGAGAGAGAGAGAGAGAGAGAGAGAGAAAATGAAAATGAAAATGTTCAAAGAGTCACAAATGAGACAGATAGGGAGAGAAAAAAATATAAATTTAACGATGGCAATTGTTGTGTGCTCATGTAAGTTGGTATTCTCAATGGTTTCTGCTTTGATTTTGTGATACTAAAACTCACTGGACAAAAACTACAAATTATTCTGTATTATATAGTTGTTTTGGCTGCTGTTGCTAAATAATTGTATCTCGGAACCCATTATTGTTGTTAAACTTTTATTGTGAATGTTATGTGTACAACTTCAACTAGATGAGGCAAGAGAGAAATGAGATTGAAATGGAGACAAAGACATAGAGAAGAAGAGAGACGACTAGAGAGAGAGAGAGAGAGAGAGAGAGAGAGAGAGAGAAAGAGAAAGTAAAAGAAGGAAAAGGAGAATGAAATGTGATAGCCAAATAATAGAAATGCATTGGAAAATATTTTTGGAAATCAAATTGAAGTGTTCATGAGAAAAATACATGTGCTTCCATTTTAACACACTTGCATCCGGAATATTCATTTCCGTTTTACTTTATATCATGCTTTAGTTGAGCTAGTTTTGAGAGTGTGAATGTAAATAGAGATTGAATGAGAAATGTATCTATCCATCCATCCATCCATCCATCCAATCATCGATCCATCCATCTATCCATGCGGAACCGCATGTACACGATGATGATTTTGGATGTGCGATGCGTACGCCTGTAAAAACATAACAAACCAATTGAATCTCTAGTGATTCTGTTGTGACGTATGAAAAATGTCAACTAGCTTCAGTCTTCTCCCTACTTCCCCTTTCCTATGAGGTGGTATCATTCAAATTTTGTACGAATGACGAAAGACCAAGTCAGCAAATTTTGTAAAACAAAAAATCAGACAGTGGACCATTACATACAAAAGTTTCATGGTTCAAAATGTTGTCGTTGTTTTTTTTCTTTTTTTTTGCCCATTGTTCATCTTTCGTTTGAATGCATTTCATGTTGAAGCCCTTACGAGAATTTATAATTTCAAAACAATGTTGACTCCATGCAAAGTGTACAGGCGGGCACACGGGGAAATAATGTTTAGAGCTTTCAATCTATTTTCCATAGAAATGTTCTGTTCTTTATATCCACAGTAAAGAAATGACAACAACAAAAAAATTAAATACAAAAACTCCAATTGAGCGTATTTTGGTGTATTTGGAGAAAATGCTGTTATTTTTGAAAAACGATAAAACCTTGTATGCATCGAAGGGACATGAACATACAATGTTCATCATCATCATTGAATTGTATACGGATGTTTTTTGAAATGGGTTACTTTTCAAATTTTTTTGACATATACATATATACATAGTATATCTGAGAGTTAGATCAATGGCGAAGAAAATTCCAAAACAGTAGTTATTTAAAGCTATTTTCATACTTTTGAGCTATTTTCATGCTTTCAAAAGTAAAAGTCCAAAGCAAAACAAAAGTATGTTCAGGGTATTCTATTGGAATTTGGTTGCTACTGATCGGATTGTTTTCCATGTTGGTTTTTTATTTTCGGTTTCTTTAAGCAATGAAATGACGTCTGTTGTTGTTTTTACATATTTGTTCAACCTTTTACCTGTTATAATTGGTGAGGAAAGCAAAATGTGAAAAACACCTTTTTCGAAAAATGTTTTATTTTTATTTAAATCGTTAAATTTTTCTTTTTTTCATTGAAATAGTTAATAATGTGAAATTCTTTGAAATGGAAACCAAACAAAACAACGGCTAAAACAATGCCATCAAAAGACATTCCATAAGGAACAAAGAGACGGCATTTCATAATTTTCATGAGGGCGTCATTCATTCTCTCTCTCTCTCTCTCTCTCTCTCTCTCTCTCTCTCTCTCTCTCTTTCTCCCTTTCTTTCTCTCTCGTTCTCTTTTTCTATAAGATAGAGAGAATAGAGAAGTAAATCTCCAATAAAATGAAACCACAACCACGTGAGATTTCTCAATGCAAAAATTGTTTTATTTCTCTCTTTTGCTCGTTTCATCTCGTCGTTTTGATATTTTTTCATTTCTTGTGATAGTTTAAATTATATGCGTATAAACCAGAACAAGTTCAAGACTTTTCAAAAGACAAACATTTAAAGCAGCAATATTGTGCAATGTTTAAGTGCATACCATTGAATTGGCTGTTTTGAATGAAATTTTTCCCATTTCGTCATTGGACTATCAATGTAACCCATGACTGAATAGAAAATTCAAACAAAAGAGTATTCGACTACGGAATTTGAAGTAACTATTTCGCATTATTCAATCCAGTTTAGGATGCATATGAGCCATTTTCGTTTTTCATCATCTACTTCAAGTTGTTCATTATTTTAGGTGCATTCATTGCTCAATTTTCATTGCCATTAGCCATTTTGCATACAAAAGTATTGTGCTCTCTCTCTCTTTCTCTCTTCAATCATTTCCAAACACAACTCAAAAATGCACAAATTAATCAGTTAATATTCTATGCAATTTATTGCAACATCAACTTATTAATATTGCATAGTAAGTGTTCAATAGAGAAAAATGAACAACTACTTTTGACATAATCAAGTATCAATTTCAATGCTGTTAACATTTTTCTTTTCATAAAATGTTGTTATCCCAGCTCATTGTTATAACTATATTAAAATAGTCAAAAATGGTATTCATAGCATTGAAAAATGGAGCACATCGTTAAAATTCACATGAATGAGATTAAAAAAAAAGAAGAAAAAGAGAAAGAAAAAGAGAATATATACTATAAATAAGAATAACTATATCATCAATGATTCATCATCATTGTTGGAATAACCTCGTTCCATCGATACTGTTCACGTCATATGGTGGTTTGCCCATAATCTCATCGGTTATCGTGTTGAAAACGGCCCATTTACTGACTTGCTTTAATCGGATCGAAACAGTGTGCACGGTTTCAAGTGAAATTTCAAAATATCACTTTGCTCAATGTTTTTTCTTTTTTTTTCTTTTTTTTTTTTTAAATTTTCACAGATATACATGCAAGAAATTCCATTGTCATAACAATGGTGCGCAACTTTATTGAGACCAGAAGATTATAATTTCAATATACTGCCTCCCTTGTTGCTCTTATACGCTTACCCTCACTTCCTTCCTTCTTTATTTCTTCTTTGTCATTTCTCTTGTTTCTCTTCACTTTTTGCATGTGGTAAGTACACAAAACTTCAGTGAAGTGACTGTGAATATCAAGCGTGCTTGCTTGTGATATTTTGAGGCGATTTTGCCCATCATTGAAAACAAAATGAAAAGAATAATCAGTTTTTGCGGCCACACACACACACTCACAAACTGCCGCCTGTCATTATAATTCACTCTTGATAATCATGCAACACACTATTGGCATTTTATTGTGCAAGAAAAGTTTTTGCCTATCCGCAATCGACAAATGTCAATGGCTAAGCCAAGAAATTCGTGATGGCAAAATCTGGTTTCTTGTTGGTTATGTTTGCATTTGCTCTCGTTTGTTGCATTAATAAAACAGATATAATTCTCAATATTCTGTCACTTGTTTTGTTGAAATTTCCTTTTTCTTCTTTTTGCGTTTCAATTTCTTTCGTTTTACACGCAGTCTGTCTCTCAAATTGAAATTCTCGGTTAAAAATGATTGCCGCACATTTCGATACCTGCTGTGCATATTTTCAAATTGATACTTTCAAAACTCGATATGATTTCACGACGTTAAACTTATTGTTATTATTATTTCTTCTTATTTTTTTATTATCGTCTTTATCAAATTATGCAAAATAAATCAAATTTGAACGAAAAACTTTGCAAATTTCCAGTCATATTGAAATGTTGAAAACTGTGTGAAATGAAATTTTGTGTTAAACATAGCGCGTAACGTTTGCCAATTTATCAGCAAGATGCCAACCAATAAATAATAGAAAAATAAAGTAAAGGAAGTAAAGCAGCAGCAGCAGCAGGCAACAAGAAGAAAACATCATTATAATTGGCTAAATGGTATTATTCCAGCAAATTAATTAGAAAATGACACTCTTTCGGACCAACATTCAATATTCGCACAAACTCTATTGAATTATAAATGACTTCGTCAACAAATCACAATCAATCAAATGAACCAAGAACTTCGATCAAGAACAACATTCAACTCCATTCGAAATCATTGACGAATTATCCCGATGGAATTCTGTCCATATTGATTTTATAAATTTTCTGTATTAATATAAATATAAAAAAAGAAAGTTAACTTTTTTTAGTTGTTTTTAGTTGTGATGGTAGCGGTGGCACTTGATATTATCGATCTTGAATCACTTACACTGAAATCTAATTGTTCAAGATCTCAATAGCTCATGCTTGAAATCACTTAAAATCTCTCTCTCTCTCTCTCTCTCTCTCTCTCTCTCTCTCTCTCTCTCTCTCTCTCTCTCTCTCTCTTTCTTTCGGCCTCTGGTTTTGCTTTTGCTTTCTTATTCTCTCTCTATGTTTTCCTTTCCTTCTTTTCTCTCTCGCTTTCTCCCCCTCTTGGCCTCTTATTCTCTCTTTCTCTCGCTGTTTTTCTTCCTCTCTCTTTGGTTAATCTTTCTCTCTCTCTCTCTCTCTCTCTTTTTTTTTCACTTTTTCTCATAAATTCTCAATTTCTCTTTATCGCTTCCTCACTCTGATTTCATCAAGCATCAACACAAAAATGCATCAATATAACCCGCCAGTATTATTTCGAAAATTAATGCGATAACTTTTCGTGAGAGCTTTTGAACTGATTTGTTCATTTTGTATAACGCATCCGAGACGTAAAACGTCAAATGTGTGGGGGAAAAGGCGCAAATATATTCGATACACGTTGAATATGTTAACACAATCTTGTTTGTTCGAAAAGTATAGTCAATTTTCTGAATAAACGATTTTCTGGGGATTGCGGCTCCAAAAACTATACTTCAATCGGACAATTATTCATGAATGTTTGCATTTAGTTTGGAAAATCATTCATACTTCGTAAATCAGCTCTCTTTCCCTCCATTTCGCTCATTAATATAAAGGCATGTTGGGAAATCATATTCGCAGAGGAATCGATATTCAGTTTCATTTGACCCCATTTAATTCACGCAATTCTTCGGTTTATTTCTCTCTCTCTCTCTCTCTCTCTCTCTCTCTCTCTCTCTCTCTCTCTCATTCTTTTTCTCAAAGACGTGAATTGTTCGTTGGTGTTAAAAAGTTCAATTGTTTTAAGTGAAGTTTTCAACTTACGGTTTTTACACTAAAAATAATGCCTCTTTTTGTTGTTTTTGTTTTTGGGGTGTAAATTGACAGTAGAATAAAAGTTGGAACCACTGAAAAGATTCGATTACGAATAAAAAATTCATGACAGAAATATGATTTCTAGTATTGGAACCATTTGTTTTTTTTTTTTTGTTCTTTTAAATAAAACGAAACCAAGCAGGATTCAGATGATGCTTTAAAGTTTCCTAAACGCATTTTAATAATTCATGCAAACTGATGAATGCGTGTACTTTTGCGTTTACAATATTGATCATTATTTCTTTTCTTTTGTTGTTGAAGCTTTTAATTTGAAATGATGTGCTAGATCTTTTAATTTATCACCGACAAATCACAAACATCAAGCATGAATCTTTCGAAAATGTATTACTATATTTTCTTGTTAAACAACAATGTTCAACAAGTCATAAATCATGTTAAATTGGTTGTGAATGTAAAAACTGTGTTACGTCAATTTTTTTCTTTTCATTCGGCAAAACACTGACAACAATCCGATATAATTGCGTAGATTGAAAATCCAATATAATTTGACAAATGATGATCCAAAATACATTGATTTATTGTACGGATAACGCTAAGCATATTCATTTTTATGGTTTGTTATAAATAACAATTCGGAAATAGGAAAACACACATTTTTCCATTAAATTTTCAGTAAATTTACATCTTGTACGAACGGATGTCAAATATTGAAATGTTTTGAGAAGGCGAAAGTTGATTTCAACTTATTTGCGATAGTTTATTTTTATATCTTGAATAGTTTGATTCTCATTAAAATGATAGTAATGTTGAATTTCAATTAGCTTTAATTCAATTCTAATAAATACAAAGTTGCATCAAATTTTCAAAAAAGAATAAACTTAAAACAGGGTGATTTTTCTGATAGAGTACATAAAATTGTATTGAAATAAAAAACATAAGCAACTTCTATTCTGGGCATCCCCAAGAAGATTTTCAGAAACGCCTATTTTCCATTGGTATAAAGGTAAAAAAAAAAAATTGAAGAGAAATTCCTTGCCAAATGATTGCGATTTATATAAATTAACGTTTAAAAGTTAAAAAATCATTTCAAAAAGCGTTTTTCATTAATCAAAACCATTTTAAAAGCTTTAATTCAACAATATGATTATTAAAATAGCCGCAAATCGGTTTTGATTACTTTATTCGCCAATTTGAATCATTTCCTGGCGAGAACATTGCACAATTGTTTTTTCATTATTTTTTTCGTTCCAAGGGGGAAAAAATAGGCGTTTTCAAAAATCTTCGTGTAAATGGTGGAGATCTGCGGGATGCCATTTTAAACGAAGTTCTGGAACAAAAGTTTCTTTATTTTTATGTCCTCTATCAGAAAAATTACCCCCGTTTTGAGTATATGAATTTTTGAATATTCGATGCATCTAATAAATACATAGACTAAATGTTCAATAAAGTTTGCACTCGATAAAAAAATATTTGTTTTCATTGACTATGAAAAATGTGTGGAATGTGCAATGAAAATATATGCATTTTTTGCGCAAGATATTTATATTTTATAAAAATAACCATATGCATATTGATATTGATTGGTAATATTAATTCAGTATATTCTACGAATTCATTATATCTACTCGTTTATTTTGAACTGAAAATTCAAGAGAATATATTATTTCAAAGAATTACATTTTGAAGATGTTTCCGCATTCAATGGGGGGGGGGGGGGTAGTGTATGAGTTGCGAGGAGTGAAGGAAGGGAGAAGAGGAGATTGAAAAATGTTCAAGTGAGGAGAAAAAGAAGGAGGGGAGAGAGTAAGGGGGGAAGAAAGCAAGAGAGGGAGAGAAAGAGAAAAAGATGGGAAAATTATAATTAGTCACAAATTTTATCTGTGTCAATATGGCCGAAAAAAGCAAAACAAAAAAATATCTGTTACATGTCTTATTTTTAGAATTGCAAAAATATCTTAATTGAATTGAAAAATAATGCAAATGAAATGTATTTATTTTATATTTACTTTTACATAGAATGAATAAACTGAATGGAAATAAAAATGGAAAAAATTCCACAAACTAATTCAACGAAAAATATGTAAAAATGTAAAAAAGTCAATAAATAGACTATCGAACGAATGAACGAACGAACGAACGAACGAATGAAGGAGAGATTTTCCATTGATAAAGCACAAAAAAAAAAAAATCAAAAAATTCATGAACATTAGTTAATGAAATTTCCATTGAAAATTTTACTTAATAACTATGGGCTTAAACAAACAATGGAAATAGTTTGGATGCGTAAAATTGCCAATGGTTTTGTTTAATTGGAAAATTTTGCTGCGAATTAAGCTTGTATCGTAAATTTTAAAATTTGCAATAATATCGTAATAAAAATAGTAACGTTATGACTTCGATATTGAGATGTTCGATATTGCCTCGAACGAAAATTAGGTTTCGTTTTATTTATATTTTTTTTTTAATGCGTATTGTACCAAGTTGGTATAATAGAATTTTAACAACAAAGTCTTTTAATATTATGCATTGAAATAATAGGAACTCATTCAATTGATTTTGATTTGCTTGGTTTTCGGGGCCCTTCTTCAAATCATGTAAACCACTGAAACTGAATGGAACATGGAGAATTATTGTAAATTGAAATTGTGGCTTTCAATGAGCATGCACATCAACAATATGGTTAGCTCTATCAAACCATGACAATTCAAAGAGCCATTCAATGAATGTTCCGTTCATTCGTCCGGTAATGCCAATATATTTTCAACATTGGAATATTGCCATTTTATTTTGGTTTTAATTTTATTTTGTGCGAGCATTTTTCAACACACGCCAGCCAAAATAACTGGCTTGTGTAGGCTTTTATACATAGTATAACATATTTGTGTGTCGTTTTTGATTTTCGGTATTTTCGAAATGCATTTATGACTAGTCTTCCGTAAAATGTTTCACATTTTTTTCCATCATTTCACAATTTTTATATTACATCAATATGCATATTGTACAATGGATATAGAGAGATGTAATATCTGTGTGTATTCAATGCATTTGCTATTTGCAATTGCACGCTCAAAATCACTGAACGAATATGCAAACAATTTTTCATTAAATCCCATTGCTGCTGCTGTGATTCGTTTCGATGACTCAATCAATATACATACTGGCCGCCTGCTCTAATTGTCTATGTACATAAATGCCTAGCACGAGAATTGGTCTCCATGCTACATCGAATAAACAATGAGACAAACACATAGAGAGGGATAGAGAGAATGAGAGAGGGGGGAGGGGAAGGGAAGGAGGGGGGAGGGGAAGGGAAGGAGGGGAGGGAGAGATGAAGCGAGCGAGAGAGAGGGAAGCCAGATAGTTTGCGACAAAGGGAGAAAGAGCGAGGGATGATAGGGACCAAAGACCGAGAGAGGAAAAAACAAAGAAAAGGAGTGGGCAAGAGAGATAGAATTAGATATTGAAGCTGTACATTGAAATTAAATTCCTTTATCAGGTAGTATGGAATTTCTAATGTCAGATTTCGAAAATATGTGTATTTTTGTTTATGCTATAAATAAACCTAGAAATGCCATTCATGATCACATTAAAATGGAGAAATCCGTTTGTTGCAATATGCATTCGTAACGAACTGACACTCATTGGTCAAATGAGCAATGAAAAAGGAACAATAAAATCTGGCTTATCATTATGTACAATTGCTGACGATGGCATTGTTCTGTTTATTAAATGCATTTATTTATAAAATGTTTCGATAAATCTTCCAATTATTTCGCATTGAAAGCGAGCAGCAAAAAATGATCAGAAAATTTCACCTGAATGGAAAATGTTTATTATTATGAAATATGCAATCAGAAAATCAAGAAAATGGAACGAAATTACCGATTATTGAATAGTTCAAATTGTGTGTATACAAACATTGACTTTGGTTCGATTAATTCCATCAATGCTTCTTAACATGGTTTGCATAATCCACAAAACGAAATACACAAAACATGGCGAAATATTGTTCGGACAAAATTTAACGGGTGAGAATCATGGTACACGTAACAACAATAATATACACACACTCAGACACACACGTATGCCAATTTCGATATTGACGCACGATTTAGTTTATGAACATTGAATATTTAATATGGTTGATTTGCGTTTGTGTGGCTGTGTGCATATGTGTAATTCTATATTTGTGAATATCACAAAAATAGAATGTTAAATATTTCTAGCCAATATTAGGCATGAATGATACAATTCGACCATAGCAACTTAACCTTTGAAATAATAAGAAAATCACAAAAATTCCAAAACAATAAAAAAAACAACAAACAAAGAAACAAATGTTGTAAGAACGAAAACATTGTCAAGACCGTCTGAATGACGGAAATAAAATATACGAATAATGATTAACTATCATTTCATGGTCGGTTATTTTCTGCATATGGATGAGCAAAACGAAGAAAGAGTGATGTTGAAAAAGCAACTGAAGAAGATGATGAATCTTTTGGATCTGATAACATATGTGTTCAAAGATTTATATGAATGTATTCATAAAATAAGAAGCATAATAACAAGAAGAAAATATTGAATTGGTTGGATTCATATGGAAAACAAACGCAATCCGCTTATGTGCATGTAAAATAACGAAATGCTTTATCCACTCACTCCCACTCTCACTCACCCTCTCTCTCTCACTCTCTCTCTCTCTCTCTCTCTCTCTCTCTCTATATATATATATATATATATATATATATCTCCTTATCTCGCTCTCTTTCCATTTCAGGTGAAAGTAAACTTTCAGTGATCATTTAATTCATTTCGAACCAACTACTCTGAAGCTCAATAAACAGAACAATAAATTTTGAACGTGACTTGATGGAATGGCCGTCATTGACTTCGACAGCAGCGACAACGGAGGCAAAAAAGTGAAAAAAAAAACAAAAAATGTTTCTCAAACATATGCCACTTCATCTTGGTTGCAGACAACAATTGTAATTACGAATGGTTGGAAGTGCAAAGAGATCGCAAGAGGGAGAGAGAGAGAGAGAGAGAGAGAAAGCAGTACACATGAGCGAAACCCCTTTTTTACGAACAGCTCCACGTCACATTTGAATATTTGATTATTTTTGCTATCGCATCATATTTGTCCCACATCACAGTCACACCCCGAAAACATTTTGTATCGACTGAATGGGTTTCACCTTTAGCTTTCGATTTCGAAATTTCCAACTTTGAACAGGTGCAACAGCACATGTGTTACCAACAAATCTCATATTCCACCGGCAGTCAAAGTGCGAACAGACACACAATCAACAAAGTTCAGAGGTTGAGTGTCGAAGAGCCAAAAAATAAAACAAAACACGAATGAATAAAAAGAGTCAACAAACAAACAAACAAACAGCAAAAAAAATGAAACCAAAGCAATTCTTAGATAAAGACCAAAATTAGTTAAAGACACATATGCCGAACAACGGCTGAGAGCACAACTGAATAAATTGCCTTTAATACCGATGAATAATCATATCATATGTTGCAAAATGTTGTGTTTTATTTTCTCTCTATCTCTCTCTCTCCCCATCCTCTCTCCATCTTCTAATTCATTCCAACTGCAAGATGGTGAAAGAATGCGCTGATTTTTTATAATTTAATACTCTTTTCATTGATAATAATTACACACATTGCACACAATGAATCATGGTTAGACGAATCCATTTGTCTTTTTCGACTTAAAACTTCGTATCTAAATGATTAAGACATGATTAAGATTCGTCGCAGCATGATATTCATCTTCTTAAATAATTATAAAAAATTTCTCCCTTCCTTTCCCGAGCAATAAAAGCTTTTCTATGTAGGATTTTGATAGACATTTTCAATCTTTTTCAAGGAAAAGAAATAATAACAAAATCCGAAAATGATATTATGTATGAAAAATGTGCGCTAGAAATGTGTTCTGTTGGCGGTTGTCGCAATTGCTTTTAGCTTGATGATTTCTATGATTTTCGTATTTTCATGTTTGGTTTATTTGGAAAAACCGCCAATCTCACTCCAGCATTCGGTTCGATTATATATATATATATATATATATATATATATATATATAATGGGCGTCTCTCTGTAATTCGCTCGAGCCATTTCAATTTTGGTAAAACCATCAAAACAGATTTTCAGTTTACAAGAATTTCATTAAACTTGCCATGATTTGAGAAGCAGTTTTGTGCTTTTCCTTCAGATTATATATCCACCACTCTCTCTCTCTCTCTCTCTCTCTCTCTCTCTCTCTCTCTCTCTCTCTCTCTCTCATCTCTCTCTCTCTCTCTCTCTCTCTCTCTCTCTCTCTCTCTCTCTCTCATTCTCTCTCTCATTCTCTCTCTCTCTCTCTCTCTCTCTCTCTCTCTCATTCTCTCTCTCATTCTCTCTCTCATTCTCTCTCTCTCTCTCTCTCTCTCTCTCTCTCTCTCTCTCTCTCTCTCTCTCTCTCTCTCTCTCTCTCTCTCTCTCTCTCTCTCTCTCTCTCTCTCATTCTCTCTCTCTCATTCTCTCTCTCTCTCTCTCTCTCTCTCTCTCATTCTCTCTCTCATTCTCTCTCTCATCTCTCTCTCTCTCTCTCTCTCTCTCTCTCTCTCTCTCATTCTCTCTCTCATTCTCTCTCTCATTCTCTCTCTCATCTCTCTCTCTCTCTCTCTCTCTCTCTCTCTCTCTCTCTCTCTCTCTCTCTCTCTCTCTCTTTCACTCTTTCTCTTTTCCTTCTCAGTTTTTGTATTTTTCCTCGTTCCCTTTTTTCTTTTTTTTTTTATTTGTTCTCTCGATTCCTTCTCACTTCGTTTTCACCTTTTTTTTCATCCTCCCTTCCTTCTGCCAAATCTCGAAAATGGTGCAGCACTTTTAGGTCAAAGACGGCTGAACAAAACATATCAAAATCGACGAAAGAGAGAAAGAGTAAAAAAGCGAAGAAAAAAAAGGAATCCACACTTCCAAATTCGTTGAAAAGCGTAATAAAATGTTTCCGCTTTTGATTAATTTTCTCTCAATGGTTGCGCTTTTTTTGCTTTCGATATAAACTCTAGCGCTGGGCCGAAGCTTCAGCACCAATTTCTTATAGCTAAGAAATGAAGTGTGTCCGAATATGGGGGGAAAAATGTGGACAAGTGCAATACACAGATAGAGATCAAGAAAAATGAAGACAGACAAGAGAAAGAGAGAGAAAGGGAGGGCCTCCGACAAGGACTTTATCGGGAGAATTGTAGTGTGGCCAGCAGAAACTAAATGCAAAATTCTACGATTCTTATTCTCTCCGGCATTTTTAGTATTGTGAGTGCCATTGACATGAGATCCGGATATAAATCTTGTTACACAAAATGAATTATGTGTGTTTATTGAATTACAGCCAATAAAATCGGTTTACGTTTTAATTCTCACTCGCTTATTGAAATTGGACTATTCATTTTGCTGTGTTTGCATTTGTTTATGCAACGTTCATTAAAGACGAAATGAACAAAAAAATTCGAGAAAAGGAAACGAAACAAACAAAAGAAAAAATGCATCAGCTTAAGCTATTTTTTTTACCATTCTCCAAACTAAGCTGTGATGTTTTTCATATCCATTTGCATTTGAAAATGTGCGCACTAGTGCTTTATAATTCTTATGCATCACATTCCAACTATTTCGGTTAAAAAAAAAGAAATGACATCATATTATGACAAATAAAGATAAACAAGAATAACAACAACAAATAACAATTTTTTTTTCGATTGAAAAAAGAAACGAAAGGCAAAGGTATGAAATATGCTTAAAATGTAGTCTCTCAGCGATGGTGTTGTTGTTGCGTTTTTCGTGATGTTGTTCAATTTGAATATTTGAGTTTTTCTCTTCCGGATGCAGATAAAAAAGCAGGCATGCAGTATTATGAATTAGATTACTTTTTCTCTTTTTCTTTTTCTTTTTCTTTCAATCTTTTACTTTCTCTATCTCTGCAGATATGCTTTTTTTCAATTTCCACTGTAACCGAATTTTGGAAATAACTTTTATTGCCATAAATGCAGATTTTCTTCATTTTATTTTTTCATTCTTTTGATGAAGCTTCATTTTTTGTTGTTGCCCATCAGTGACACAATTTTCGACAATTTCCATTTTGTGCGTTTCTACTGTATGAACTGACGTCTCTCATTCGGTTTTTTTTCTCATTTTCTTCTTCTTCTTTAAATTCAATCTGTCGGTTGCCTGAGAATTCATGTAACAAGAATTTAATTTTACGCAAAAAAGATGCCCATTTCTTGACACACATCAATCTCTTATTCAAATTTATGATGAAGCCGAGAATGGAAAGAAGAAGAAGAAGAAGAAAAAGATGATGATGATGATGAGAAAGATATTCATAGGAAAGAAGGCCAAACTCATTATATAAATGTCTGAGTGAATACAAAACGAATGTATTTTTAAGTCATTTCAATTTAAAGACTAATTCATATCAATGATCAGTCATTTGAATCGAAGAAACGTCGAATTCATTTTTAATTGACTTTTTTTAAATTCATTTCATTACATTTTTCACTCTCTCTCCCTTATTTCCTCCTTGCATGGAAATTCTATGGCAAACGATCAATAACAAATTAGTGTCATTAATTTAAACAGAGCTTGTGTTAATCTTAATAAAATGACTTTTATGAACAAAAATCTATTTGGTTTTATTCAAAATGACTAAATTCGTTTATATTCAGTACTTTGCTAAAAATTTAACGCAAAAGAGGAACGCTTTTTTTTCTTTTTTTTCATTTTATGTAAACTGGTTTTCACGACGAAAAGAATCATTTCATGTTTTTCTAAAACGAAAACAATTTCAAGTTATTACTGTAGTAAGACGAATATCGAGTCGGTAGGTAGAGAAAAAAAGAAGTATCGTGAGCTAATGTGGTTTAAGATTTAAATTGAATGTTGGCTCCAACCAATTTGAAAACCACCATAGTTAAAAAATGAGCAGCTAGACTTAATTGCTTAATTTTCAACACAAAGACAAGCGCTCTCTCTCTCTCTTTTCTTCACTCTCTTTGTTCCGCTCTCTTTCTATGCGATATAATTACGCATTACGATGGTGTCTATGTTGTGTGTATTACCGACAGAAGTGTGTACTACCCCCCAATTACTTGTAAAATCCTTGTATTAGATTTATTTTCAATTTAACCCATACATGATTCATCTACTTAAAAGAACTGGGTCAAATAAGAACCCTTTTTGCCATAGAAATATTTCGCATTTTCTCTGTCATATGCATCAATTTTTAGCGAGTGATTTCATTGAAATGTGCCGCGTGTACAGATGGGAAACAATAGTAAAAGTTGAATGTGTGCAAATCAAGTAAAAGCTCCGAAGCTCAGTATCCAATTCCATTGCATACATACACACGTGCACATATTACACTATAAAATAATAATAATATTGGGCGAAAATGGTTTCAATCATAACTGTGAAATTAAATTCCATTCAAAATAACATCAAATAAATATTTACAACGAAATCATAAATTATTTCCACAATAATAGCATGAATCAGTTACATAAAGGTATGGAAAACGCGAGCACCAAATGCCGCCGTTGCCTGAATGAGCACGCAATATCTGAATAACAAAACACAAAGTATGTAGCAGTGAGGAAGAAAAAAACCCAAAAATAAAAAATCTCGTAATGATGAATTCATTACCGATAATTAAACGGGGCGGCCAAAATATAACAGATGAATATAATGTTTTTGCATTGCATTTTCGCCATCATGTGAAATGCAAAAATGTGAGAAATATGCAATGCTGTAAGCTATTTTCTGGTCTATCTGTATTATTGTAATAGAGAGGCATGTACTTTGCATGCATCATGCTTTTTGATACATACATACACACATAAAAAATAGGTATATTCACATTCAACTGTTGAATTGTAGTTGCAACAGTTCAACCACGAAGAGACGACAAAACTCATTTTGTAAGGTTTTTACATTCAAGAGAAAGAGATGCAAATACATACTTGTATATATGCATCTCTCTCTTCGTGCAATAAAACCTTACAAAATGAATTTTGTCGTCTCTTAGTAAGTTCAACATATTTTGAATTCGTCACATTAATTAACAAGAATGCCAACATCAAATTCAATTGATTTCAATTGCAAATGTACGCAAAACTTTCTTAAATTTTATTCGACAATCGAAGGTGCATTCAACTCACTCACTCAGTCGTTCGCTCTCTGGAATAATTGTAAAATATATTTTTTTTTCCAAACGCACACACATTCAATTTATTGAAAATGCAAAGAGCGAACAAGCTGAAGAGAAAAAGTACACTGCACTACATGTCATAACACATTCTAATATTTTAATCAGTAAAACTAGCAAAACCATCAATTACATTATCCATTTTACAAATTGAAGAAATAAAAAAAAAATATTATAAATGTGTGTCTGAGTGAGTATGTGTAGAGTGTGTAATCAATTTTAGCGTTCATTATATGCGACACAACACTTTATCGTTGGTCGCGTGCGTTTTAGATGCTATGTTTATTAGAATATTTAAGCACGTACAAATCCGCACATTATGGACATTAATTCAACATTCATTCGATTAAAAACAAAATAGAATTACGTAAAAATATCAAATATTGCGAACGTGTATACACTGTATGGACAACATGAGCACTGAGCACACACACAGAGACACACTCACATTCAAAATACACAATATATATATATATATATATATATATACACTGCGCGAACTAATTTTACCGACACTCACATTTTTGAAAATATCTTCACAAAATGAAAAGATTTCGATTTTTTTTTTTCATTGCATTTTTATTACAAGCTATTTACTGAAATATCACAAAAACATTATCAAAAAAAAATTTGTATTTATGGTATTTTTTTTGATTTTTCGATTTTTCGCTCCCAAAAAGTGCGAACTAATTTTACCGACACTTGACATTTCGAAAAAAACAAGCAGTGTTGCTTAAATTTTTGCGATCTGTTTTGATGTAATTTACCGTTATGCATCTTTTTACGTCTATTGGTGCAATTTCGCAATAGTTATTACGCAGTTGTCTTCCAAAATTCAATCGATCAACAATGGGACACGGTAAACGATTAACTGACGCCGAAAAGGCCAAAATTTCTACATTAAAAGACTATACAAAAATGTCAAATCGTCAGATAGCATTGGAAATAGGTCGAGGCAGAGACGTTGTTGGAAATTTTCTCAAAAATCGCGAAAACTATGGCCAAAACAAGCACACCGGTCGGCCATCAACCGTTTCAACGGCGCAAAAGCGGCTTTTAATTCGATGTGCGGCGAATAGTTTCGAGTCTGCCCGGCAATTAAGGACTGAAAACAATTTGTCTGTTGGTGTTCGACGTGTTCAAAAGATTTTAAGTGGTTCACAACGTCTAAAATACAAGAAAATGAAGCGTAAGCCAATGTTGTCTCCAGCCAATATTGAAGAGCGGAAGAAATTCGCTCTGGATCACATTCATTGGACAAACAAATGGCGCAAAATCATTTTTTCGGATGAAAAGAAGTTCAATTTAGATGGTCCAGATGGATTTGCCTATTATTGGCACGATTTGCGCACCGAAGAAATGATTTTCAGTAAGCGCCAATCTGGCGGTGGTTCTGTGATGGTGTGGGGTGCCATTGGCTACTTGAAAAAGATGCCGCTGTCATTCATTTCAACACGAATGAACGCAATACAGTACCAAGAGATGGTCGGCCCTCATTTTCCAGCATATGGCTATGAATGCGCTGGTTTAGGCTGGCAATTTCAACAAGACAACGCTCCAATTCATGTGGCCAGGTCAACTTTGGCCAATTTTGAACAGCGTGGAATCAAACTTTTCGACAATTGGCCGGCCAAATCACCAGATATGAACATCATCGAGAATGTCTGGTCAATTTTAGCAAGAGAAGTCTACAAAGAAGGCCGGCAATACAACAACAAAGATGAATTGACGGCGGCCATCGAGGCGGCATGGCGAAACATACCACAGGCCAAAATCGAATCACTCTATGACAGTCTACCTCGTCGAATCATCGCATTACATGATTTCAAGGATAAATGGACCAAATATTAACCGGATTTTTAGAGAAAAATACATTTGTTTCGTTCGAAATGTCAAGTGTCGGTAAAATTAGTTCGCACTTTTTGGGAGCGAAAAATCGAAAAATCAAAAAAAATACCATAAATACAAATTTTTTTTTGATAATGTTTTTGTGATATTTCAGTAAATAGCTTGTAATAAAATTGCAATAAAAAAAAAAAATCGAAATCTTTTCATTTTGTGAAGATATTTTCAAAAATGTGAGTGTCGGTAAAATTAGTTCGCGCAGTGTATATATATATGTACACAATATATATATATATATATATATATGTATATATATATGTATATACTATATACTCTATCACATTTCCATTTTGCTTTTATTGCATAAACATTTTCATGCTATAAATATATTGAAGGCTAGGGTGGTTGCGTTGCCATTCACCTAATAAAATGGCATATTTTTCTTCAAGCCCATCTCTTGAACTAAAAAGCTCACTTCTCCTTGTACTCATTAGTTTAATGCAATATGCAGACTAGCAGACTGCGTTTATTTAAAAGAAGAAGAAGGAGAAGAAGAAGAAGAGGACGAAAGAAGAAAAAAACAAACAAATGGGAGATTTTTTAATGGATAAAATCAACGAAAAAATGTTTCTTGGTTTTTATACACCTGACATTAAATGGTAGACAGCGACAATGTTTACGCCGAATGACATGAGTGTATGCATGTGACATGTGAGACATGTGAGTCACGAATGTTTGCCTGATGGAAATTCAAAAGAGAAAATGAGAAAAAAAAAAAAAAAAAAAACAGAACGATTTTGTTGTGATACGGCCTAATCGAATCGCATTCTTTCGTTTCTACAATTTTTACCCATACATTTCACAAATAATTACATGCGAATCAAGAAAGAGAGAGAGAGAAAGAGAATTTCTCCTGGAATTTACTAATTAGTTTCATTTTGTTATTCACTTGATAGCTCTGTGCGATTGAAGAAAAATGGCCAAAGATGAATGATGTGTAAGGAACAGCGCAAATGAAAAGCAATCAAAAAAGAGAGAGAAATACATAGAGAAGGAATAAATGAGAAGCGAGGAATGAGAAAAGGAGTTAAAGAAAGAGAGAGAGAAAAGGGTTGAACGTTTTAAACCAGTTTAAAGTTAGGTTTGCAATATAAAATGTAGTTGAAGTGAACAACACACATGCGAAGAAGAAACGGTAAATGCTTGAATTGTCTGTGCAGTCGTCGTAATTGATTGAATTACCTTATCAGTTTACATGCGATTACACAACTCACATTGGCTGCTTGCTCACTCACTCTATCCCTCTATCACTCTCTGCTGCTTCGATGTTATACCTTGTTCTCTATTTGCGTCTTTTACTTTTACATTCACAATGCCGATATTCAATTCGATACCATTTCGTTTTGATATGATATCTGTTAAATGTAAATACATCGTCCATTTCGATTGCCAAGAATAACATGATATCCGGTCTATCGTCACGGAATATTCGTATATAACTGGATGCGTTTGTGAACGTCAAGTGTTCAACTTAAAATCAATGATAGAAAAAGAAGAAAGAACAGCAACAACACACCTATACACAAATCTACCAAATGTACACAGTGTTCTCCAATTTAAGTGCATATCTAATGAAATCAATTTGTTTATTTTGTCAAAGAGTAAACAAAATTCCGATATTTATTTTGCAATCTAAATCAGGATGCAATGCTAAACCATTGAAAAAGCAATAATCGTTTGGTCATCGGATTGGGACACAATATTTCTGAACAAGTTTGATTGTAAGCCGAATACCCAAAGCACACTATACTCTTTCACTCTCTCTCTCTCTCTCTCTCTCTCTCTCTCTCTCTCTCTCTCACTCTCTCTCACTCTCTCTCTCTCTCTGTCCCTGTCTCGACTTTCCGTTTGCATTAAGTTGAAATTTCAGAAATTCGGTCGTTTTCATATAAAATTTTTTGTGTCGAATTGGCATTGTGAACGTGTCCCATTGTATGATTGAGAATATTTTCTTTTTCCTCTATCGAAATTACACATATTACGTTGCTATTTTTCCGCTTAGCTCAATGTGATTGGTTGTTGGTGTTTTTTTCTTTTTCTTCTTCTTTCAACTAATGTCACTAGAGAATGAAAGGGAAAAACAACTAGGTGAATCACATGAAATGTGAACGCTTAAGCTGCAACCATGGCAAATAAGTCGGTAAAATAACAGAAAATCGAAGGCAATCCAGGATAAATGAAATGAACACAAAATAAAGAACTGAAAAAAGAAACAACGACAACATCGAATAAAACAAATACCAAAAATATTTAACAAAATGAAAGATGATTTTGTTTAGCTTATCTCTCGCTAAATGTGTTGTTTGATTTTTTCTTTGTTTCCTGTTGTCAGATAAAAACGAAAATCTGAATTCTGATAGAAAATTGATTTTCAGATAAAACAGCTCTCATGTACATACTATCTCTCTCTCTCTCGTGTCATAAATGCAATGTTTTTCGTTTCAAGCTTGACCATTTCGTTAGTTGAAACGTCTACTTATTTTTAGCACAAAACGAAACCATTCACTATCAACATTCCTCAATTTCAATGGTATATACGGAAAACCAAACTTTCCACATAAAATTGGTAAATTGAGACATTGTTGTCGTCGCCCCAAAAATCACAATATCACAGTTTTATGTACATTTTTATTATCCTTGTTAACTATTCAATGCGAATTTATTTTGGCGAATTTTTTTTTCCTTCTTCTTCCTTTTTATTCGTTTAATTATGCCGAAATCGTGTGATCTAAAATTGTGTTTTCGTTTTTATTGCGTACAAACTAAAAAGAGATAGAGCAAGTGAATATGGCAATGAGGGGCGGAGAAACAGAGTTAGGGAGATAATAAGAGGTACAATGGGAATGGGGGAGAGAGACAAAAAGAAATAGACAGAGGTAGGCAAGTAAAAGAGAAAAATAGAAAAAGATAAAAGAAGGAAAAGAGAGAGGGGAAGCGACTGAAAGATGAATCGAGAATCATTCTCGAGAATAAATAAAGAGAGAAAAAAACATTAGAAAAACATCGAACTTAATTAAATCGACTGAAAAACACAAAATGAAGGTGAAAAATGAAGAGATGAAACAAAAATCAGTTGCCAAACTAGAAATGAATCGGCACAAATGTCCAAATTGAGTCTGAGCACCAATAATCACAGTAAAAGAATCGAACAAAACCAATGTTGATTGATTGATTGTATTCGTGAACTTTTGGCCGAAAGCAATTGATGATGGAATTTGTTCAGTTGTTCTGTTGTTCAACCATCGTTCTAAGTAAAACTTTCGAGTGCACAGTTAATTGAATAGAAACAATCCATATTGATTGGTTTTGACTTTAAAGACGAGTTCCGTTTCGTTTCCCCGCTTTTTGTTGTCCCCATGTCGGTGATGGTGTGACAGTCAAAAACCAAACCGAGAAAAGAGAAACAATAAAAGAGACGAGAGAATAAGTATTTTTCTCCGTCAGTAAATTTTTCAAACTTATTTATTTTTCGTAATATGTCGAAAAATAACACACATTCATATGGTTGATTTCAGTTTATTCGATGATGCCAGTGCGCACCGCCGAAAATGTCGTCAAAAAGTGATTGATGACTATTGCTTTGACACTTTGACTTTTCTGCACACGAGTATACTATGTACCATCGATCGGGCGTATATTTTTCAAATATATATTCCGTAAATACCAATAAGAAATCAAAAGTCTCTCCCAAAAAAAGTTAATTGAATGAATGACAAGTTCCACGTGCACCAAACAACGACAACATGGGAAGAAAAAGAAGAAAAGGAATAATTTTTGTTCAAGATCACTAACGCTTGGAAATGTTATTTTCTTCTTTTTTCTCTTTTGGCAGTTATGTATGTGACTGAATTCGAAATTGTTGATTGTGATATATAGCGAATACACACACATATATGTGACTAAATTTATAAAAGAAAATGTTTCTCAGTCAAAAGTATGCGGGCATAAAAAAGAATGTAGCTGAAATTAAATCGTTGTAACAGACAACCAATGTATGGATTTTCATCTCATGGGCATATTTTTCAAATGTTAACAATGCAGGGAGAAAAGCACACATACACAGAGATATAGAGGGGGAATAGCCTCTGAACACCCTGTTTTTGTTCCTTTTTTTATTCCCTTTTTTCCTTCCTTTTCAAGATTCATTCGTTTGTTTGACAAAGTAGGCATTACAACTAGAAATTAAAAAGATGACACAGCACGCCCAAAACAAAGCGAAATGACATCGGAAAAAAAAAACGCCAAACTGAAAGGACATCGTGCCCATCAAAGGAATACGGAACAAGTAAATTGCCGCTAGCAAATCCCCGCCAAGAATTCATATTCGGCCAGAGTACAATTTTAATAATCTATATGCGTGTATGTATTTGCTGATAAATAGCAAGGCAAACTAGTATAACTCAGATCCGACCCAATATTCACATGCAAAACTCTTTTTCCTGATAAATTTTTCTGTTCGAAAATCAGTTACACAATTTTCGAAATGAAATAAAAAAAAAAAACAAAAAACGAAATGTGAGAAATAAAAAAAAATCTGTTTTTAAAGAGTTTTAATCAAAGGGTGCAGTCTATTTTACGGTATATTCAAAGCAAGGCAAACTATGGAATGAACAGTATGAACACATCTGGCTTTGTTCTTTCTTTTCTACTTTCCACTTCCTACTTCCGTACGTCATTTAACATTTTCATTTTTTGTTGTTGTTATTTTTCTCATTCATTCGATGCATTTCCCATTTTTCTCACTTGTTTCTTTAGAACGGAACACCATAAATAGAATGAGAAAACGAAAAAGAAGAAGAGAAAGCGGAAGAATGAAAGCGAAAGAAAAAGACTAAGCGAGAATGTGAAAGAATGAAGAAAGAGCAAAAAGAAGGGAAAAAAGATCAAGAGACGGTCGAACAGGTTGAGTGCAATTTTATTCTTACATTTTTTTGGTCAGTTTTCGTGCTCTTGAAGAGTTTGTATGAGATGTTCGTCTTGCATGTGCTTGACCGCACGCCAAACCTCTATCATCATTATGCTTGTTTGTGGACTTGGCCGTTTAATTTTTTATTTACATTGGTTACATTTTGTGGTCGACTTTCTTCATGGTATTGATGGATTGCGAGTCATTGTATTTTTTGTAAAGTATTTTGTGCGCAATATTTTTCACTGACAGACTTTGAAAATAGTTTAAAACAATGTTCCTGGCGTTAGAAATAGATCAATTTAAAAAAAAGTTTTCAGTTTGACAAATCGTTGTTTGTTCTTCTGGCAACAGGTCACAACAACAATAGTTTTTTTTCTGTATTCATTGGTCAAACTCAATGACAGTTATAAACTGTAAATTTTAATTCTTCTCTAGAAAATGGTCGAATCAGACTTAAGCTATGATATAGTCGCCATTTTTATGTCACATATACTGTCCGGACATTTCAAATGAAATCAGACATTTTGGCATGTTATCTAATGATTTCAACAACAAAAATGTATACCAACTGGCTTAAAATAAAATAAAATTTGCCCATAGAAAAAGGTGAACGTGAAAAGATAGAACTAATTGTACATTTGTGTATGTAATAAATATTGTTCAAACATTCACTTTTATTTTTATTAGAACAAATTAACAAATCCCCTTTTGGACTGACCAGCACATCACTTATATCTGAGCGGCGACACAATTAAACGAAACGATTCTCTGATGGCTAGCAGCGGGCCGCATTTTGATTGTGATCTCGTTTTTTAATAATAAAACCGCACCCGGAAATATGGCCGGATTTTCTCTCTCTATCTCTCTCCCACACACACACACACACAACACACACACACACACACACACACACACACACACACACACACACACACACACACACACACACACACACACACACACACACACACACACACACACACACACACACACACACACACACACACACACACACACACACACACACACACACACACACACACACACACACACACACACACACACACACACACACACACACACACACACACACACACACACACACACACACACACACACACACACACACACACACACACACACACACACACACACCAATACGGATTTTAAGTTTCATTCGCGCTCAGTAAATTAATTCATTAATAATTGGCACAAATGAAGGCAAACACATAGATTAAAAGTTGGAAAAGAAGAAAAAAAAAAAAAAACAAAGAACATGAAGAGGAAGAGGAAGAAGATGGAGAAGACAAAACAAGGATCATATAAATAAGTGGAAATGAGATCCTATACAAACGATGAAATCGAGGACAGAAATGTGATTTTCTCAGTCGGTATTTTATCTCTTGCTTTAAACTCATTCTCTCTCTGCCTCTCACTCTTTCATTCTATCTCTTGCACTCACTCATTTTCGCACGCACGCACACAGTCAGCTAGAAAGTGCTGCGGGGCACTGAAAAAAAGTTGCCCCTTTCAAGTTGTCGACTATGATTTCAAAAGAGTCAACAATGTTAATACGTAATTTCTATGCAAGAAGATTAGACAAAATGACCGATTTGTTAAGCAACGACACAAATCATGCCAACCATTTTTCAACAAATTTTTTACATGTACTTTTCCAAGGATTACAAGAAATTAACTGTCACAACAAAATGTCAAAAGCCCAAATACCGTTACCAACTAAATTCATGTTATTGATACTAATCGATTTGATATCGAAGCCACTCACTATGCATTCATGCATCTACAAATATTTCATTTTCTATTTAAAACACTTCGTGTTTGGATACCAATAACAACTGATACTATAAAACTATATTGTTTTCGACTCAGTAATATTAATGACGTAATCAAGCTTTTTGTATTGAAAATTTATCGGTTATGAAATTTAACGCTGGGGTTTTTTTTCGAAGAAACTCACAGTTTCCATTGTTAAACCGATTTAATTAATATGATTGCAATTTTAGTGTTTATTTTTCGATGTTTTTTGGTCTCGTCTCTTCGATGATTTTTTCGTTGATTTTTTTTCTACAATATTTTCTGTTAATTCCTTGTACATTTTTGTAATTTTTTACATTTTCAGGACTTTCCGTCAATTTATGTTATTTGATATTTGACGAATTTTCCATTTTTTTTTTTTTTTTTACTATTTAATTGTATTTCTCTTGGATTAAGTTGAATTGCAAGATGATTTTTTAAAACCACAAATGTTTTTTAAATGATTTTCATAACAGTTATTTAAAATAACTGTCACACAACTTGATTTCATTGAATAACGATAATGACATAAAATGTGAACATTTCAAAAGTTCTGTATTTAAACTTTGAAAAAAAAAAAAACACTCTGACGTTGTAAATTGTTTAAACTACATAATGCCGAATTTCATTCAAATCCGGTGTAATTTGTTTAGTTTGGTTATTTTCAATTTTAAATAAATGAATAATTGTTGGGGAAACATTGGATACTTTTAGATCAAAAAATTGTCTGCTACGAAACAAAAACAAAAAATGTAATGAAAAATGTCAAAGAAATGGAAAATAAACGGTTGTGCTCACTGTTTATTAGTACAAATGAATAGAAAAATTGATTATTTCAATAATAGTTATTATCATGTCACTCGGGTGTTGATATCAGTATCAACAGAATTTTCCACAGTCGCAGGGTCTCCATTTGGGTGGGTCCAATGCTTTTCACTGCCATAAATATATATAAAGAATTTTCGGCATCTGTTGAAATGTCGGTGTTAATTTTATTTTTGAGCAAAAATGGCAACAACACAATCATCCGGTCACGATCACATATTTCGCCGAACAGTACAATATATTTTCTGTGTTTATTATGTTCATTTGGCAGTTCAAACCAATAAATATGTATCTTTTTTGTTTGCTTCTCTTTTCTTCTTTTCTCTCCCTTTAGTATATTAAATTCACTTAACTTAAATTAAAACGACTTTATTGGAAAAATCAATTTAATTAATTTAGTGCATTTTCGTTTTGGTTTTTTTGAGTTCATTAAAATAATAATTCGGAGTTTATTAATAACAACACTGGTATTGATCACGCTTTATTTTCAAAAAAATTAACTGGATCGTATAATTGAAACTGTTTTGAAACAAAAACACGTTAATTTTGGGGGAAAAAAACATTGACAAGAATTGAATGAAAAATAAAACAATGAATCCGCTAAAAACGCGAATTTTTTTAGAAATGTGTACAGGAAACACTGTGCTCATTTTAACGAAACAAACAAACAAACAAACTAGGAAAAATTGATGGGAGAGGAACAATTTTTTTCAAAACAACCACTCAACCCGAACGAATGTCAACAACACACACGAAAAACGATTTTTAATGATGTTTCCATTTTCTCGTCAAGAATATAATTTTCACCACAAGTGGCATCGAAAAATATATATATATATACGAAAGACATCAATTTGGTTACACTTGAAAATTTTGCAATAATTACACACGACAATAATGGTATTTTGTGAATATGAGTATCATCAGTTGATTTGTTTACATCAAAATTAGTAACATTTATATTGCGATATAAATATAAAAATTTCTTTTATATGTATATCGGAAGTATAGTCTGTGTGTAAGTTTGTATTTTTTATTGTTTTATGTAGAATGAGTGCGTGTGTGTGTGTGTGATAGCGAACAAACAATAAAAAAAAAAGAAATAACAACAACTACATAGGATAAACGAACATTGTAACGAAAAAATGGAGAACGCGCGCGGAATATTGTTTTTCAATTAGAATAGACGACATTCTCGTTGCGTGGTTGAAAGCCAACTGGAACACAGATAATTGGCGTTTCACGAAGCAACATGTTGGTTGTTGTTTGCAATCGTGTTGAGCACGATTACGTCTATTGTATATGCCAATAGGCTCTTGAGCAGAGAGACAGAGAACAGCAGCAGCAGCAGCAGCACCAGCATCAGCAATGGCAACATCAACTGGAAATAGTTTCTTCGAGCGATGGAGAGAAAAATCTCAACAGTTCTGTGTACGCATCGCAATCGTTACACAACATATATTCTTGCTCACTCCCTCGCTAAACACATATTACACACAGAATGTCTGAATGCGCGTTGCGATCGTCGACGGTGTGCTCCCATTTTATGCCATCTCTTTCATGCATTTTCACAATAAGTTTTCATCGTTCTCTTTCATATATAAAATCTTGTGTGTTGGTTCGCATCCTCGCTCTCTTCGGCAATCATATAATCCAAAGATTCAGTTTACGCTTGCACAAAATACACTGTTCATATTCTGTGTGTGTATAGTCTTTTGTAACATTGCCGAACGTATAACTTGGAAATTGTGTCGTATGTATTTTATATACTGTGTGTTCTCTGTGGGCACGATTCAAATGAATATATATGGGGCTATAGCTCTACCATTTCCTTTTATTTTACGTTTTTCCTCTTGGTTCTTGTTGTTTTTTTTTTTACGATTTTCTTTTTTTATTTCGTTTTTCATTTTGCTCTCCTCTCTTCTCTCGTTTGTCGTTCATTTTTTTTTTCTTCGCCTTGTTTTAGACTCGCAAAAGGATCGGAATATGAAAACAAAGCCAGCAACAAACCATGATAGATGATCGCTATGGAATTGGAATTGGAATATGAGTACGCGAGACGCGTTCACACAGTTTTATTTCCGTTTTTCTTTCACCACTACATCATCTCTTTTGCCACGCGCTCATTTTATATTGCTGTTGAAACGAATCGTTCGACGACTGTTTTTGATACCGTCTTTCGTCGGACATTTTCCGTTTTTTGTTATTCTAATGCCAGTCCATGTCTTTTGTTTGCTTCCCATTTTGTTTTCTTTTTTTTTTTTTTGTTTTTGTTTGTTTCTTCTTTTCTCTCTCGAACATATTCTTTGGTCTTGTGAGAATCACATATCTGTGGTGGGCTCCTTTTGTTATGTGTGTGTGTGTTTTTTCTTCGCCTTTCTTTTTTCATTTTGTATATTAACAAGATTGAAAATAGAGAGGGAAAGCGAGAGAGACAGAGACCATGGGAACAAGAAGCAAAATGAGTGCTGAAGAGAGTGTGAAGATAGTAGAGAGCATGAGACATATACAAAGATAGAAAAAGAAAAGAATCTGAACAAAATCAAATGAAAAGAAGAAATGTTCACAAGGATTTGCTCGATCTTGGGCTCGTGTGTGCAACTGACGGAAAAGGCATTGTTGTAGAAATTAGAAATAAGCTTTACGAATAAACATGGACCAATGAATCACAAAACAAAAGCTATTGCAAACAATATGTAATGTGCATGAGCTTATGCGCGCAATTTTATTCCTTGTGAGTATATGCGGTGTGTGTGTGTGTGTGTGTGTGTGTGTGTGTGTGTGTGCCTAGGTGCGCGCGCTTGCCGCGTAAGCATTTCAGTTTGAAATAGATGTTGGTAAACTATTGTCAGACATAATTATTATGTTTTCCTTCAAACTGAAAGAAATGTGTCTCCCCCCCCCCCCCTTTCTCTCTGTGTTTTTTATTTCTATAATTGAGCATTTAAAATTAACATACAGACTGCATTCAGTTTAATGCAGTAAAAACTTGAGCCTGTGAAAATTGTAACACATAAAATATTCAGAGGGGAAAACGCACACACTCGCGTGTGTATAAAAACACATACAATGTCATTGTGAATTCGTGCGCCATTTGTTTTTGTCTGGTAAATCTAAGTCCTGAATGACAAACAACAATTAAACAGGCAGCTGGTTCTTCGGGGCTTTTTCTCTATATTTCGGCCAAAAGAAAAAACAACAACAGACTGCTGCTTGATTCAGTTCGTTGTGGTGTGTTTGATTACAGGATTTCCGACGCTGAGCAAACCGGACGAAGTTCATATTCAAGGCGGCTCACCAATCATTGGTATACCAATCATGCGATCTATCGCAGAATTTTTGCTTTGCCAAATTACATTCATACCATGGCTTAAAATAATGGGATATTCTTGCCGTTTTGGGATATCATAAGTCCGAAACGGGATGCTCTTAAACCCAAAATGGAATATTAAAAAAGTGTAGTTTTTCTTGGATTTCTCCCAAAAAATCACTTTTTTAAACTACAAATCAGGGCATGAAATAAGCCAATTGTTTTTGTCTTTTCTTTTATTCGAAAAAAATTGTTTGGTCCCTTAGCTCGCTAAAAAACATTTCATTTCAAATGTTGTAAGGGCTAAAAGGTATACCCTAAACTAGCCCACTTGAATTTTGGCGAAACCGTGTGTTTTTTATTTATGGGATATTGTAAATTTTTCTTATTTTAAGCCATGATTCATACTGAGTGTGAGTGTGTGAGTGTGTGTGTGAGTGTGTGTGTGAGTGTGTGTGTGAGTGTGTGTGTGTGTGTGTGTGTGTTTATTCACCATTTTTGTGGAGAAATGATGTTTGCCGATTCTAAGACTCTTTGTGAAATTTATGTTTCCGACAGAAAGAACCTAATTTTGAAATCAGAGCAATAAAATATTAAAAC
The DNA here is from genome assembly GCA_029041755.1 of Resseliella maxima. Classification (NCBI taxonomy): domain Eukaryota; kingdom Metazoa; phylum Arthropoda; class Insecta; order Diptera; family Cecidomyiidae; genus Resseliella; species Resseliella maxima. The sequence continues at coordinate 385,699 of JAQOWM010000165.1, forward strand.
TACACAGGTGACAAAAGTGAAGAAATTTTGTCTTAGTATTGGTTAATAACAGGTCGGTAGATAAGTCTTTGGACTGACATATAGATTAAAAAGGGGAAAAACCCCATATTTTGAGGTATCTTGAGCAAAGGCTCATCAATTTCGTAATCAGAAGACAGAATTGGCTCAAATTTCGTCAGGACTCCTCTGAAAGTAGGAACAACTTTTTTAAAAAGTAATTTCCAAGTAACTTCAAGATAATAAAAAAATATTTAACATTTTTTTAAGAGATATATGTATATGTAATTTGAAATTACTTGGAAATTAGTTTGTATCGCATAGATTAAATAGAGTTTTATATTTGAATTGAATTGATGATGCAAACGTGACACTTAATTTATTCTATGTAACACAAAGTAATTTCAAATTAAATATAAATTTATCTCTTAAAAAATGTTTAAAATTTTTTTTATTTTCCTAAAATTATTTGAAAATTAATTTGTATTACAAATATTAAATTAAATTAAATTGTATTATATCAAGTTTTTAATTACTTCATATTATATGCAATGAAGTTAGCTGTTTTTGGGATAAAATTTGTCGCAAAATCGGTTATATTGTCATATTAACCCATTAAGCCCTAGCGTTGCGTTTACGCAACGCTTCAGTTTTTCGAATCTAGCGAGTTTTGTAGCAATTTTTTATGTTTGATGTAATAGAGGAAAATTTAGTTCAGAGGAAAATCTAATCGACCTGTTTTTGCGTTTCAACCAATTTTCACGTTTTCCGAATTTCCCAAACAGCTGAAAAACCCCAAAATTCCATTTTTCCAATGAAAATCGTGTGGAATAGGGAAATTTTCTTTAACAAATTGGAATTTTCAACCCGAGTTGGGAAATTATCGGGAAAAACGGTATATTTTCCAAAAAAAATAGTTATAAGAGAAAACAAATGTGTTGCACTACCGCGGGAGTGATCTCAAAACCACGTTGCGTAAACGCAACGCTGGGCACAAGACGTATTTAAAAAATTTTAAAATTTACAAATTGTTGAATTTTTTTGTGTAAAATAAAAAATATAAACATAATTCTGTTAACATTCATCGAGAGGAAATGAGATGTATTGGAGACAGATATTTTTTTTCATTTAGCTGAATCGACATCTTTTGCTCACAACAGTATTGTATTGAATGCAACTTTATTGTAACAATACCAAGAATTCTTGAACAACACTATATGTATTGTGATCAGCTGATTGGAATTTTTGCTTCGATCCACATAATGCATTCATCTGAGATGAATCATCTCATCATTATGTTCTTTTAAATTTGCATTCGTTTTCAATCATTCAATCAATCAAATCATGTCACTTTTCACTGGTTATATTTCATTTGTGAGCTGAATTCAGTCCAAGACTTTTCACTTCATCTTTCGTGGGTTTTTATTTTTAAAAATGTATCGTAAAAAGTTCCTAACTGTAAGTGAAATTGAAATTTTGATGAACGAAAGTTCTGATGAAGAAGAGGATAGTGATCGAAATGCATTTCGAAACGCTGATGAAATTGACATGATTATCTTACCACCGGATAAAATCGACCATATAAGTGACAACGAAGAGATAGATGATAGTGTTCAGCTGTTAAATGATGAAAATGGGGTTTTTCCCAAAGAAACCGCTGGCCAAATCGAAGTTATTTGTGACTACAATGATGAAAATCTTGAAGCACCCACTACTGAAGAAAAAACAAGTAAGACAAAATCAGAATTCAACTATCGTCGGCCGAAATGGTCTAAAGATTCAAATTACGAATTTCATTTGCCGTCGCCGATTGATTCAACAGCAAATAAAGTTCAAGCATTGTTCGAAAAAATCGGTAAATTAAATTTTTATGTTCAATTAATTGAACAAACAGTGACAGTTTTTCGTTTTATTAATTCAGGTGATCTAAACCCCCTTCAATTGTTTGAACTTTTCCTTGAATACGACGTTATTGATTTCATCGTAGAGAAAACAAATCAATATGCAGCAATCGATCACAACAAGTCTGATTTTCGCTTAGATCAAGACGAACTGAGAAAATTTATCGGCATAATGTTTGTAACGGGCTATCATACGTTACCTTCCATTCGGAGCTATTGGTCTGGAAGTCCTTCATTGGGATGCTCAATAATCAAATCAGCAATGACTCGAGACCGGTTTAGCCGAATCAAGACATTTTTACATGTGTGTGACAATCATTCTCTTGATACAAATGATAAATTTGCCAAAATTGCACCATTGAACAACATGTTGAACGAACGATTCATGAAATTTGGTGTTTTTGCACATAATTTATCAATCGATGAACAAATGATTGCTTATTATGGTCGCCATTCATGTAAAATGTTTATAAAAGGCAAACCAATTCGTTTTGGATATAAATACTGGTGTCTTTGTTCATCAGCAGGATACCTATTTGCATTCATTCCGTATGCTGGAGCATCTAGTCTCAATGAAAGTGGTTATGGATTAGGCGAGAATGTGGTTTTACGCTTGCTTTCAAACATTGATGAGCCAAGTCAGCACACAGTATGTTTTGATAATTTTTTCACATCACATAAATTGATGAGCCGCCTCACAACATTAGGCTACGCTGCTACAGGTATTGTACGAGACACACGTGCAGGAAAAACAACACTCACAGAAATTCATCAAATGAAAAAAACAAGTCGTGGTTCGAATGATTACTGTTTTGATAAGAACAATGGCGTTCTGGCTGTTCGTTGGAATGACAATGCCGTAGTGACTATACTCACCAACCATATAAATCATTTGCCATTACATGGCAGCAAACGTTTTAATAGAAAAAACAAGAAAATGGGAACAATTCAAATGCCGCATCCAGTCTTTGAGTACAATAAGTATATGGGCGGTGTTGATCTGTTTGACAACGCTACAAACAACTATCGCATTCGGCTTCGCGGAAAGAAGTGGTACTGGCCATTATTGACGAATTCATTTGATGCTGCAATGGTCAATGCATGGAAATTGCACTGTTTGTGTAGAGAATTCGATAAGAAATCAGTCATGAGTCAACTTGAATTTCGTGTCTTTGTTACAGAGAGTTTATTGATGTCAACAAAACAAAAAGAAGAAATGAACGCAAAACGTTTGGAAGCGAATGAACTGGTAAAGGTCGCCGAAAAGGCAAAGACATCAAAGATTTCCAATGCCGAAAAAGCAGCAAAAGCAGCTGATGCTGAAGCTGCTGTAAAAAATGCAAACGATTCAAATATTGCAACGAAAACTGTCAACGTAAAAACATTGGAAATTATACGATACGATCGAATTGATCATATTGTGGTTAAAACTTCAAGTCGTGTGCGTTGTCGCCAATGCAAAAGCCAAACGGTATATCAATGCAACAAATGTAAAGTAGGTGTTCACCCAAAATGCTTTGATAAATACCACGAAAATAAATAATTAATATATGAACACATGGAATTTTCATGTAACTTTTACGAAAAAAATTGTTAAAAATTATTCAATAAAATACTCCATAGGCCCAGCGTTGCGTTTTCGCAACGCTTCGCGCTGACTTTCCAGAGCAAAAAAAAAAAATACATGTTTGCATTTTTTCCTTATTTTAGTCACAAATAGGCCGTGTATAAATTTTTGTCTCGATATCTTCACTGGATCCGACTCAGGGCTTAATGGGTTAACCAATACTAAGACAACATTTCTTCACTTTTGTCGTCTGTGTAAATTATAATGTACTATGGTAAATTACAAACAGACTAATCCGGAGCTATTTAAGTTGAGCGCAACACATAAAAATCAAATGAGAAAATATTTCTACAGAAAATCAATTAATTGCAACTTAATTATTTATGTAATGTTCGCGATATACTTTTGTACGTTCGTACGTGTGTGTATTTCGTGCGCGTGCATGTGGCTTTAACAGTGTTGTTTTGTCACAATTTTTTGAACGTGCAATATAATGGAGACTTAAAATGATATGGCACACTATTGCTGCTATCGCTGTCAATTAAATGCGGAATCTGACCAGATGGTTCAACTGATCGGCTTTATAACATGTCTTTGTGTATGTGTCTGTAGTGTGTGTGCGTTTTGTGAACTGCAGCGCATTCATAAAATAGTTAACACATTATAATCACTAGCTAATACGCAATTTCAAATATGCTCACATGATTAAGCATGAACACAACGTTCATTCGTTTAATATGGTGTCTCATCAACTACGCCTTTCTTCTATCCAAAACACATGATTCAAAATGTAACCGCTGCCGCATCACATCATCCATTCAATATAATGAAACAATGAAATACAAAAAGCTCTGTGTAAGAAGCTTTATTTTATTTTCTCCTCACTTTTGCCTCTTTCTTACACACGCTCATTTCGGCTCTATTCCACTTATCCTCTCTCTCCCCTCTCTCCCCCTCTCTTCCACCCCCCCTCTCTGTCTCTGACTCTGTGTGTGTGTTTCGTTTTTGTACAAAAGTTTTATGCTCGTTAAACTAAAAGTGATTATCTGGATAACATTTACTAATGGAAATAATAAATAACAAATTTATAAAAATCCGTATTCACGCGGAACAGTGTGTTGTTTGCGTGAAATTTATGTGGCTAGAATGGCAAAGCAAAAAACAGACCATCACATTAAAGCTAATGTGAAATAATGAGAAAAATAGGAAAACAAAAACCAACTCGTCGCATTGAGTATAAAGCAGACGCATATGCACATAAGCCAATTCAATGGACTAAATGATGACACACACACACACACACGTACTACAAACACCGAAGGAGATGAAGAGAGGAAAAGACACAGGCAGTAGTCATTTGTGGCCATTCAATGACATGAGTTGGGATACATCAACACAAAGGCAAAATTTTAATTAGAACTTTTCGTATCTCTCATCTCATTGATGATTGACATTGGCATTGTATGCCTCTTTCATGCCAATCACTAAATTCTGCTTACTAATTGTAATTAAATACCTTCAGATTTCTGATGAAAAAAAAAAAATTCATTGAAATGTGCATTTGGTGTGCCATTTCATGTGAAAACATTTCGACAGAATACTTTTAAGCTATCACATATTCACTGTGTCATTGCATAAAATTATCCGCACTATTCATATAATTGTGCATACACATTTGAGCGCAGTTATTTGCATTTTCAATTAGTTTTTTTTTTTTAGAATTTAACCCATTGGTTTTGATAAAAGCATACCGATGTTGATGTCGATATTGCTGAAGAGCACACAGCTATCAGTGCACTGCGTGCATATCTTGAGGTCAAATTCATAAAAACAAAATGATGAAAAACATCAAATCAAAACAGTCATTTTCATGTTTCACATTTTTATTTACTTTGACCTGTATCTTACTCTAAATCATCAATTTTTTTTCGTTTACTTGATATCAAGACCCAATGGCAGCGCCTAAATTTTTTTTCGAATTACACTGATGACGATGATGACTATGACGAGGACTAGGACGAGCATGACATTGAAGATCATTTGAAGAAAAATAAAATTTTGTAAGCTGTATTCATCAGTGAGCCACTTCAGTGTCATCCGTCTTCAAAATACTTTTTTCAATAAACTCATTCATTCAATGGAGTTTTTGCCAATAAAATAGTCCTGTGATTTTCACATTTACCTTGTACTTTAAACGGAATATTATCAATTTTAAACAATTTTCTTTAAATTATTATTCAACAATGCTCTCAATTTATACCATTCAAATACTTATTTTTGCACATTGTTGTTGCCACACGATTCAATTCAACCAAATAATTGGGGTCCAAAAGTGAGTCCCTGAATTCCATTTTATCTAGTATAAACTTATCTTGAAAATTTTCAAAAAAACCTAGCAATTATGAATCATTTTAAATAATTCTTCAGGGGGTCCTAGAGTATCAGAGGGAGGGACCTTGAGAGCCCAAATTCAGAACTTATGTATTTAGGTAATTCTTTGGAGAAGAAAATAATTAGCAAATTATTAGACATTTAGGCCTTATAAAAATATTCTTCCCAAAACCATTGCAATTCATTTAAATTCATTGGAAATTCAATGGTTGGCATGTTAAATCGATTTTATCATTCATTATTCACTAATCCCAGCTCATGATATTCAATTATATCCTTTTAACTTTTCAACATTTATTATAAAAAGCTTTTTATTATTAGAGCGAATATTTTTCGGTATAAAGAAATGAAACATGATGAGGATATGGTGGTTGTTCGTGAGAGCATAAGCATGTGGCAAAATGTTTAACGAGAAAATGCAGAAAATTTTGACATTTCGATCGATACATAATTTTCAACTAGATGCTAATTTTCAACTAAACAACAAGAGTATATCGAATAACGACTGAAACAAAAAAAAAAGAACAAAAAACTATTGGAATTTCAACTGACATGTCTTTGGTATCTCCATGCTATTATTTATGTGTTAGATCAACATGCATAATAACGACATACTTCTTTGTAGTCTGAGAATTCCAACTATGTGAATTATAAGCACAAAATTTTCAATGAAATTTCAAATCTAATTGAAAAATCGTTTCTCTTTTCATGGAATTTTAAACATATTTATTGGGAGTATCGGTTAATAATGCGGATTTAGATAACAGACGGCGTAACTAGCATTATGTGCATCGGAGCACAACGCGGCCATTTTCTTTTTTTTTTTTCGTCCGTCATTAGGCTATAAATTCCAGTATGTGTTATTTCGTTGAAGTGTGAAAAAACAAATTTTGTTTTGCTCCGAAAATGTCGAATTACGTGCCTGAAAAAGTGGTTTTGTGGGGAAGTGTTATAACCTTCTTTCATTTGAAGAAAACCGCTGCTGAAAGTTTTTGATTGTTGTTAGAAGCTTACGGTAAACATTCTCCAACTCAAAGCACTTGTGAACGATGGTTTGTACGCTTCCGAAGTGGTGATTTTGAATTGGAAGACAAAGAACGGCCAGGTGATGCAAAAAACATCTTGCAGAGCACAGGAAACATAGTTTTTTGAGTCGAATTGTTACTGGCGATGAAAAATGGGTTTATTACGATAACCCCAAACGTAAAGCAGACTATGTTGATCCCGGCCAAACATCAACTTCACAATCAAAACGCGACATTCATTGTCAGAAGCTTATGCTGTGCATTTGGTGGGATCACAAAGATGTGGTGTATAACGAGCTGTTAAAACCGAATGAAACGGTTACAGCTGAACGCTACCGACGACAACTGGGTGAATTGGCGAATTAACTGAACGAAAAACAACCATTGATAGCGAAAAAACATCATCGAGTTTTGTTCCATGACGACAATGCAAGGCCGCATCATGCAAACATCATTGAAGAAAAAAAAAAGAGAGGCTCGGTTGGGATCATCTTGATCACCCCCCGTACTCTCCAGACCTTGCTCCTTCTGATTACCATTTGTTCCGATCAATGCAGGACAGCCTGGCAGATGTACGCTTTCGAAATGCTGAAGAAGTGCAAAAATGGGTCGATGAATGGATTGCCTCGAAAGATGGAGACTTCTTCAAACGAGGAATCAACAAATTTCCCAGAAGATGGCAGGAAATCATAGCTAACGATGCGCATTATTAACCGATACACCCAATATACAAAATTGGATAAATGCTCACCAGTCAGTTGTGAAGGTGGTGATTTAAGCGACTCTCAAATCTAGTGTGAAATGTACATTGTGAATGGTAGCAAGAGTGCAAACACTAAACAGTACAAATATCAACACTATAAAGTTTTATTTCTTTTTCAGTTTTTATGTTGATTTTTTTTTTTTTTTTTTGTTTTTTTTTTGTAAAACGATAAGTTTTGGCATCTCCAACAAGCAATGAACACAAAATATTTTCCATTTTCCAAATGGCCTCGCTGCTTGTGCTCAATGATCGTTTTCTCGAAAATATTCATATAACAAGAAATTGTAAATCGTTGTTAATCTCATCACCGTACTAAGGTTAGAGAATATTCAAAGATTCAGTCTATACAATGTTTTAGAAACGTTCAATAACATACAATGTATGACGGGAATGAATGTGCTTGTGTAAATTCTTTCGAATGCATAAACATTCCAAGTTGACAGTAGGAATTTACGCATTTAAAGCAATTGATAAAATAAATGTTTCGAATTTCGTTGGTTTTCAAGGAAAAAAATTATTCTTTTTTCTTTTGAACATCATTATAGATTTTGAAAAGTTAGTTACATGTTTGCAGCAGAGGCTTAATTAAAATCATATTTGACTTGTTGCTTTAGTTCTTGTATGATTTTTCTTTTACTTGCATTGCACTTTTTCTTTTTGTTTTTTCTCCTTTTTTTTGTTATCGGATGGATCATGAGTTTAAATGAGTTGAAATGTATCCATATTTTTTTTTTCTCTTTTTGTCTGATGAATTCTGTTCAATCTGAATATTAAAATGTTCTTCGTTTGCTTGAATACAAAGTACCAATTGAATATTCACGCGGATATGAAACAATATTTTTTTTTCTTTTTTCGCTCTCTATTTTTCATTCTCTCTCTCTCTCTCTCTCTCAGCATTATAGCAAAGAGTAAGAATTTCCAACTAGTTGACGATTTGAACTTAATCTAAATTTTCATTTACTTAATGGGCAAAAGCTATAAGTTTCAAATGGAAGTTGAAAAATCCGGACTGCTAATGCCAAAATGAGGAACAAGAAGAAAAAGAAGACGAACAAGAAGAGGACGAAGAAGAAAAAGAAGACGACGAAGAAGAAGAAAAAGGAACTTTTGCAAACAAATCCGAATGACTTGCATTTGAGCATGAATTGCGAAGCAAACCGATTTGGAAATGTCATTTGGACGCTGCACGATATCCGTCGCATATACACTAACAATCATTCTAAGCAGCATGAGCAACAGTTTTATGAATTTGGTCACAAGTTGTTAGTGATATAATTTATCATTATGGGGTATATTTAACATGTATGTCTGCGTGTGTTTGTCTGCGTGTGTGTATTTTTGATTGTGAACCGCAGATACACGAAAATTATAGTCATTGCAATGAATTGTGCCTTGCAGACACTTTACCATAAACAGATGGCACCTAACGAGCAGTAGAAAGCCCCCGAGTCGGTATAATTTGAATACCGTTGTGTTGTTTGGCAATTTGTTTTTTTACATTTGCATCTATTTTATCATACGTTTTCATTTGTCCCATGAGGCCGAATCAGTTTTGCACACGGGAGCTATATGTGTTAGTGAAAAACCGTTTAACCCAATTTGCTTTACGTTTTTTTTCTTTTCTCATCATCACTTTTTAATTTTTAGTTGATGTTGTTGCTTTGTTTTCGTAGATAAATTGGCAATTTATCGCCTGTTTAAATGCTAACAAGAATGAACGTAGAAACATCTTTGTTGCTTGCAAATAATTTTCGGTCATCATGAACATACCGTATTTTAAACAAGAACGATTAAAATTAGTTTTTCAAAAGAATGTCCCATTTTGACCTTTATCATAATTTGAATATATCAGCAATGAAATCTCGGCAAAATGATTTTGGCATTTTGGTTTGTGGATTTATTTCTTGAATTTTACTTTATGATTTCTGCATTGAAATGATGATTATTCATCCATCGTATATAGTATGAATACCTTCAGTATAATGCTTCGCATGAATCGTATTCACAAAAATTGAATTGAATGTTAACGTCCAGTTAATTCAAAGGTTTTGAAATGGGATTGTTATGCTTCAAATGAATTTTCAAGTTTTACAACAAAAAGCTACTTTTCATTTAAAGAGATAATTGGCTAAGTCTTCATAATAAACGGTTCATTTCTTGTCCATTTTAATAATAATTTTTAATCTTATTCTGTTCTGAGTTAATTATAAATGTGATGTGTATTGTGTGTTGTGGTTGGAAGCTGCTTTTGCCAGTATAAAACACAAAATCGTGTTCATATTGTTTTGAGTCTTACAATTGTCAGACATTTTATTTATAAACAAACAAGTCCTTGTTTGTTGGGGGTTGCACTCTTTTAAATTGAATACAACACACAAGTGATAAAATCTCAGCTGCCATTTCTCGCTATGGCGAAAAGTGTTTCGTTCGTACGTTCACTCATCCACCCACACGTACACAATAAACATTACAATCAAATGTCGAACATGTTTACGCGTTTTGTTTCGTTTAGTTTTTTGTTTGTTTGTTTTTTTTTTTCACTTCTCTTTCTTTTATATTCTTATTCTTTTCTCATTTATTTATATATAAAACTCGTTGGTTGAATTATCTGTGCAACATTATGATTGTCAAAAGTTCGATATTTTTATTAAAGTTTATTTTTATGCATGCCATAATAGTGTATAGAAAAGTTTTCTCTTGTCGCCACATATCTCTCCCTTTTTCACTACACTGCATTCATTGTCTTCCCCTTTATTCTGACTGTTTGTCTGTCTGTCTATCTGTCTGTCTCTTCATATTTATGTATCCGTCCAAACGTATATGATTTTTGCTAGATACTATTGACTTGCTGTCGGTTCTTTTCGCGGGCTTTCTCTTATCCAAAATACAAAAACAAAACAAAAAAATCGTGCACAAGCATTTCAAGCACTGATTTAGCAGACATTGTCGTTAATCTATATTTGTGTAAATAGTAGTCGAAGCACAACATAAAATGTATAAAGAAGTTGAAAATATCTTAAGCCATTGAATAAAGGGAAGAAAAAGTAAAATGAGAAGATGAATAGAAAAAGAGAAAAAGGGAGGAAGAACTGATAGAATGAGATGGATGTATGGATGTAGAATGAGAGTAAGGAGAAGAGACACACAGAGAGAGAGAGAGAGAAAGAGTATAAGTTAGTGAGGCAGCGAATGAATAGACGAATATTGAATGGAATATGTGAATTAAAAGCAAATGCTTTCGAATCATATTGCCATCAAGAATCAATATAAATGTCTAATGTATCATTGTCTATTGTTTCGGTTTTATTTGCGGTTGCACTTCAACATGCCAATCGCAACGGGAAACAGTTCTGATTATAGACAACATACCCTTCAACGTTTCTGACACAAATGACAAATCCACTAAAGGTTTTGCAAGGTCTTTGGTGTTGATGTTCAAATATGTGGAGAAATGCATGAGCAAGTGTGCTATCAAATGATGTGTAAACAAACCAAATAGAGAAGTGAACGAGCGTGCGAACGGGTGGGCAAGAGAGATAGAGAGTGAAGGGCTCCATAAAAAAAGAGATCTGTATGCAAATGCTGTGTGATGTCATCATCATTGTGTAATCATTACACTATAATGCTTTCATCGAGAAAACCATGGGGTTGATCATTCATAATGGACTAGAAGATAATAGTGATTTCAAAACAATTGATTCACTTCAGAAATCAAGGAGTTTTATCACTGCATTAAAAGAAAGAATTACGATAAATCATTTTAGGTGAAGGACTTATCCTATTTCCATTTGACCAAACAATATTGAATTGAAACCATGTTTTCATTATGACGGTATACGTCAATCACAAAATCAAATATACTCACACAAAGAATAATTTGCTATATTTTCAAAAACTAGTAGTAATTTATCAAATTATCACTATTATTACTATTGGCATGCGTAGTAATTTGTGTGGTTAATTTACAATACACTCTACGCATGAATTTCAATGGAAATTTACGGAAAAGCACTGTTGTGGGAAATTGGAAAATCGGTGAGATCTGAGAATATTCTCGGCGGGAAATTTTATGGGAATATGTAACCCTTTGGATGATTTTTATGAGCTACAATTAACCGTTTTTGAGATAAATTCAGAATTGAATTCATCTTTTATTCACGTTTTTTGCATTTATCGCGAAAAAGGGTTACATCTTTCCATAAAATTTTACGTCCGATCGATCTAGACTAGATCTTTCCGATTTTCCAATTTACCGTAAAACCGCTTTTCCCAGAATTTCCGTGAAAATACATGTGTACCAATGTCATGTATTATGAACGAAACGTTCTCCCGAGCGCCATTCCATCAGCACTTGAGTAAGCTTTGATCGTTTTATTACACCAATCGGATGAAATAAATGAAAGCTTGAAAACACCACGTGGTTTCTGAGAAAGCCACACAGTTATATAGAAAAACCAGATATATATAGAAAGTGCCGATGGGATGGCGCTGGCGATTGAATCAAAAGACCTTTGTATGCTAATATACATACAGTACTTGACATAGTGTGTACTTACATTGTGCATTGTAAATTAATCACATAAACTACTATGCATACCAATAGTAAGTAATGGTGGTAGGTAATTTGCTAAATTACTGATAGTTTTTGATAATGTAGCAAATTCATTTTTGTGTGAGTAAATAACGATGCTATTCAAATGATTTAATTTTACAATTTACCTTGAAAATTGTACATTTTACGAACACTTTCATTCGCACCTGCAAAATTCAAATCGTATTTCACCACAAATTTAATGGCAAAAAATGATTTTAAATAAGCATTCGAGTCGTAAATTACTAATTGATAAAATTATTTCACTCAAATTTAATAGCGAAAGAAAATTCCAATTTATATCGCTCCCGTCGAGTTTTCACACACGCAGACACACACACACACACACACACACACACACTCTTAAGTATTTTAGTATTTTTTTAGCCGAATTCGGTATTGTAAACTGATTTAGCTGAAATACAGATTATACAGTACTACTGTAATCCGTGCGACAGCTAACTTCATATTAAATCAAAAATTTGCCTTAATATGAAGTTAGCTGTCGTACAGATTACAGTAGTACTGTATAATCTGTATTTCAGCTAAATCAGTTTACAATACCGAATTCGGCTAGAAAAATACTAAAATACTTAAGAGTGCACACACACACACACACACACACACACATTTGTTGCAAGCAAAGTTGTTTCTTTTCGTCAACAAATTGTTTCTGTTTCATTACTTTCCGTCGCTTTATGAAAAGTTTCAAGCATTGATATACACATAGACGCACTTCGGAAACATTTTTGGTTCATATTCAAGCGATGGAACAAGTGTTGGCATGGTTATTGCTATCGATTTGAATAGAAATTGCAACAGGTTTAATAATTGTTTTAATTCTACTTCCCTTTCAACAAAGATGTGAAACACGTTCCATTCACGCTTTGATTTTATTATTAAAATGTGGAAAGTTAGCCCAACCGTGACTCTTGATCATAATCGAAAACCATATTTTTCTAAGTTTGCTAACTAACTAATTTCATGGTACGTCGAGGAAATGTCACATGGAAATAATATTTCATTTCGATGAAAGTCAAAGTTGATTTGGTTTTATGAAAATGGGGAAAGATCTATTGCATGTTTGCCACCATAAATGCAAAACTATTTAATTCACACCCATCGCGGTGAAGTTTTACTGTCATGTAACGTTTGATGACAGTCTGATTAGTACTCTGTTATGTGACTGAATTTCATATTTCCTATAGTTGAAATGTGCTAGTTCTTTCTCACTACCTCGCCCCCTTCGATTTCTATAACTCTCCCTCTCTCTTCCCCTCTTCCCCTCTTTCCCTCTCTCTCCTCGTTCGTCTTACTTTCATTGTTCATTTAATTTTTAATTATCAATGTAAATCCTTTTCACCTTCGTTGAATTAATTGAGCAAACTAATTAAAAATGCCCTTCGTTGAGCCAAAGTAATCATACATTTTAATAAATTTCCTCTTAATTTCGGTGTAAATTTCATCAATATTAGAAATGCCCAATCAAAAATCTTTAAGATGTGAATAAAAAACATTTTCGATGGTATTTTTTTATGCAAATAAAATGGATAACTCAATATTTAACAAAAATGAAGAGTAAATTAGTCACAATTTGGTAAATTTGGTAATGATTACAATATAATCTCTTTCATCATGAATTGACTTATGATTGGAAAAAAGGATGTTTCAATGGAAAAACAGAAAGAAAAAAATCTGAAATATTGACAATAATCGACAATGAGAATCTCTTGATTTAACGCAGCCATTAAAGGTTTTCGTCATTATTTTCAGTTGAAATTCTTCTCATGTTCGGACACATGAATTTTGTTTTGTTTGCATTTTGATTTCAACATGTTCCGTTAAAATGCTAAATCTTTGAATCGGAAAATTGAAATGTTGTATTTTATGTCTCTTTATGTGATTCATTTTCATTTTGAATTGGTGGGGAAATGGCCATAAAAGATACCAAGCCATTGTATCGTTATTGCTTAGTAAACAGCATAGAAGCATAAATTTGTGCGCCGTCACATAAATTGGTATGGAACCATTTCAATTTGTGTCTCGATTAATTGAAAATATATATACATATATATGTGCAAAACGTACTTGAACCCCCAAAAACTCAACCAACTGAAATATCTCATTTCGTGTCGACGTTATTAATGTGCATTTTCCAACTATTTCAAGCAAACAAAAAGCAATTGATCTTACAATGCTTCGTGTGCAATGAAAGAGTAGAGATGAAAAGTGGGGGATAGAGAGAGAGAGAGAGAGAGGGAAGAAAACTAGAAAAAAGTGGACGTTGGACTGTGGATACCATTAATAATTGAACTTTCCGAATTACGACCAACGCAGAAGTCAAATGTGAACTATGAATATTGTCATGATAAGCTTAAACTTGAATTTCAACTGACAATGACCGGCATTCAAATATTGGCATTGCAACGATAGAATGAGAATGGAGGAGACACTAATGTTGTTTCATGTATTTTGGACAAAAGGGTCACGATTTAAGTCATTTTATGAATTGCACGATGACTGTTTTGGCATTTGCACAATTTTGACGCCCGCATATGAACATAAATTCAATTTAGATTTCAAACGTTTGCAGTGCAACATACAAAACAACATTTCGCTCATTCCATCTTAATTTGAGTGGACAGATCTACGATTGCTTGCTTGCAATTTTCTCTATAACTTATACAATATAGCCAGACATTTATAAATATTAATGATGATTTTGATTCTCATTTAAAAGATAAATCCATGAAATTCAATTCAATTTTTCTATTTTGGTTGGATTTAACAATTAATTTACAACTTGAAATGAATTTTTTCAACTGAAAATGATTTTTTTTTTTTTTTTTTTTCATTTGAAATTTTTTTTATGAAATTTTCGATTTTTTATAATTTTCTTCAGTTCCTTAGTTTCTTAAAAACTTGAGTCCGTTAATATAAATTTGCATGAAGGCACTCGAGGCATATTCAAATTGACAAACATTCTGATAAGGACCCACATAGAACGTTTGATCCTCAAAAATACTCGATAAAAATAATAAATCTAAAACCAAATGCTTATAAATAATATTGCATTAGATTTGCTTGAGGGCATATGAAGATTGCAATCTTCATGAAGAAAAGTATTTGTTAAACAAAACCTCAAAAAAAAAAAAAAAAATGCTAATTTAAAATTAGAAAATGAATTATTTTTAGTTTAAAGAATATCTATTTGATTCAGAGTTTGAAGTTTATATTCGAATCTAAATTTAAATCGTTTGCTATTGCTATTAGCATTTTGAAATATACGAGAAATCTATTCAAAACTTTAGAAATGAATTTCACCCAACAATAGATTTCAAAGTTTCTAAATTGTATCAATTTTCCCAAACCGAATACGGTTTGCTATTATTTTCATTGAAAACTTTTCAATCATTTTATTGCATAAAATTTATTCTCATCTCATAGTTAAAATTGTACAAGATATAGATGAACTGTTGAAATGATGAACATTATCAAATTTTTACTCAATGCAATGCTAATTCCGATATGACTTGACACCATTCGAGAAAAATAGTGATTTGAATGAAAAAGGAAAAAACAAAATAACAAGATTATAGTATTTTTCACGAACAAAAGCATAATTTTACGCTTAATTATTTGTTCATCAATTTCACTTGATATTTTTCTCATGTTCGCGATTAACAACAGACTGAAAACTTTGAATCGACCAACAAATAAGCAAATTGACTATAGCGATATTATAATTCATAGGGAAAACTTTTTTACCTTTTAAAACATTACGTGTACATAAGCCATCTCATGGGAGAGAATTTGTACATTCACAGTCACTCACAAAATTGTCTGTACACCCTCATTTTTTTCATAAAATCCATGAAAAATCGTATTTGGGTGTACAGACAATTTTGTGAGTGACTGTATATCAAAATTTGATCCAACAGATGACGTCAAACCTTAAAATTGGACGGCCTATGGCCAATTTTTGGCCATTGTAAGGAACTGGTCGAAATTCATTTTTTTTTTTGGCCAATATTTTAAAAATGTAATGATGCAGTTTCAAAGGTTTTGCAAATTACATGTCATTAATGGTATAAAACATTGAAATCGGTTGACACTTGGCCAAGATATGACTGCACTAAAATGTTGGCCAAATTTTTTGAATTCCAAATCGTTCATCTGTTTGCACTGTTGGAAAGGTCTTAAAAATTACGTAGTTTCAGTGGTATGAAACATCAAAATTGGTCAATATTTGGTCAAAAAGAAGCCGCTTGAATATATATAAATTAAAAATTTTGGGGCGGCCATATCTTCGCCAAGTGCCAACCGATTTTAATGTTTTATACCATGTATACCATGTATATATATATATTTTTTTTCAGTCGATTTTTGGATTTTTTGTGTGAAATAATTTAAATGAAAAGAGTAAAACTTTGACAATTTTACAAGATGTTGATTGATATTTGTTGAACCGATTTTTTTTTTCTCTTTTGTTTTGTGTCTTTTTCTGTTTTTCGACCAACAAAATTTATCCGAATTTTGAATAAAAGTTTCATGTAACATACAATGAATTGGTTGAGCGTAAAAATTCATGAACACTGTACATTTAATACAATATGGATGTCTCTATCTCTTTTTGTCTATTGAACACCTCGTATTGCCTCCTTTCCTATTTGGTTGTCATGAATATTGGTTTTTTCTTCTCTTTATTCCACGTAATGTGTTTTTTTTTTTTTTTTTTTTTTTTTGACGCTGCTAGTTGATTTTCATTCAATCTTGTCTATTACATGATCGCGTAAGGAAAAAAATAAAACAGCAGCAGTGTAGTGGTGGCAGCATGGGGCAAACAAAAATGTGCCATAAATGCCATAAAATATTAAAAATACTTCAGAAGACGACGGAAATTATTTGGCTGTTTTTGTTGCCGTCGTGGTCGTTGTCGCACTGAATTGTTTCTAACGCTCTTTTCTCTTTCTTGTTGCTGTTTTTGTTTTTCTGTTTTCAACTTATTTTGTTGGCCCGATTTGTTCCGCCTGGCAAATTCACTGCGCTATTTTTCTCTCCAGTTGCATTTTCAATTGTTCATACGTTCGTTTGTTTGATTTCATTGTTGTTGTTGTTGTGGTGTGTGTGTGTGTGTGTTTTTCTTTTCTTGAAGCGGGTGTAAGTGGATTCCTATCAAATTTTCGTCCATTATTTACAAAATGAAAACTCAGATGCAAACGAAATCAAATAACATGACAATCGACAAAGACATTAGTTGTGTGGCTGGTGAGCATTTCATCTGAATGTGGGTCAAGCACCAAAACAAGATATTTATACTATATTTTTTCTACCGACGCCTTCCTTCAACCCCCCCTCTTCCTTTCTCTCTTTTTTTTTTCAATATTCTTCACATGCCATTGTTATTGCTCTTTTTTCGTTCAACCATCAATATCAGCTTTGTAAATACATATAAAATTATTTCGGTGCAAAGTTATTTCAGTCATTTTCAATGAAAATCATTTTTTTACAATCAATTCCCTATCGCAGTGTGTACACATGGTGCACACTGAAAAAATGTGCATTGTGAGAAAATTGAGCCAAAAACTTTATTATTATAACCTCGAATTCAAATCTGTTGATAAAATCTCATGTTTGAATCAAATGAGCATTACCTGACATCTCTCATGAATAAAATTCATCCTCGGCCTGAGCTTGATGAAAAGCTTTAATACATCAAACAATCCATCTATTGATGAAAAGTGTTGAAACTTGCGTAAAGCTTCCGGGAAAATATATTATTTTAAACCACATTCATTTGATGTGTGCTTTTGCGCATGATTAAAACAAAGCGTCACACAAATATTCTAATATACTGTGGAGGAAAAGCTATACTTGGTTTTAAAATAAAAGCTTTCACAACTAAAGTTTCAAAAGACTCAAATATCATATGAACTTCCAATATGTAACCCATCCAATAGAAAAAATATTATTTATACGACATAAATGAAACTATTGAGTGACTTAATTTGAGTCATCTTTAAAGGAAATATTTTTCAGCCAATGGTTTTTGTAGCAAAAATTGGAATTGGGAAATTTTTTTAACAAAAAATGAAAATGATGATGTTTCCTTTTTCCAAACATTTCCTAAGAAAAAGAAGAAATTTACAAGAAAGATGCCGAAATGGATTGTTCACATTCTTTGCCAATTTCAGGGAGGTCTTTTTATAACAATGACTATTGTTGACATTCTTAAACCGACCCAAACTTCGTTCTCGTTTCGGACATAACTGAATTGTTGAAAAATGAATAAGAATGTTAAAATATTGTCGACTGAATGGGGCTGTCTTTGGGTTCACATTATAATTTATACAATAATACCTTCAAGTCATTTTCGCTTTCTTTTCCAAGCTAATTGTGTATAATCTTGATTCCGGTGGTTCTTGTGCCACAAGACGGAGAGGGAGGGAAAGGGAAAGGGAGAGATAATGGGAGAGAAAAATAGTCAGAGAGAGAGAGAGAGAGAGAGAGAGAGAGAGATAGTGAGAGAGAGAAAGAGAGAAAGAGAGATGGAAAAAAGGTAAAATATTCTCTTTACCTTTTAAACATTAACGCTTTTCTATTCATTGCTTATTTATAATGAGAAGAAGACCGAAGATCCTTTAGTGTTTTCGTTTAGTTTACTCAATGACTTCTGAATAATCTTTTAGTTATGTATAGTATGTTATATGAGAATAGAACTGCATTTGTTTTGTGAACAAAGTAACATGTACAATCCAACAAACTTGTTTGACGGAAGTGAACCTTTTAACTTCTTCCGCATACATTTTTCATTGTTTAAAACATAGGCTAGCAGCATTTTGTACTACAATTATTATTTTTCTCTCTTTTTCTCTCCCAATTTCATTCGTTTTCATTCTTTTATTTTTGCTGTCAAATTTTTGGGCAGTTGTTCTTATAAATTTTCATATGTTATTCAATCACTTCATCATCTTTGAAAAACTGCAAAGCGATTATGCTTATGTTATGAATGAAATAAACGTGAACGCACTTTGACATGCTTCAAAATGTTTTCAATTGTTCGATGCTGTAAAACGATTTCAATAGCATTAAAATAATGAATAAAGCAATGAAAATCGTACAGAGTAATTACATTTCACACTTGATGGACGTTTGAATATTAATAGCATTGAAGAAGAAATAATTGCTTGTGTTCAAACATTGCATAATCTTTTCGTAAAGATTTTCATAACTTTTGTTTTGAAATTTAATACTTTTTAAGCAGTCAACACATTTGACTAGAAATAGCAGCGCCCAGTACAATGAAAAAAGCACACGGTAAAGATGTGACTTAAACGTAAATGTAAAACAGTTCCAACGTGTTGCGGACACATCTTTGCCGTGTGCTTTTTCATGTTGCATTTTTCATTGTATTGAGCCAAACAGTTCTACTTTTTTTAGTCAAATGAATTAACTGCTTTTAACGAAGAAATTAATAGGTTTGATTAAATTTGGCCACATCGATGTGCAAACGAATTTCATAATTTAATTATCAATACATAAATGGACACCAAATTGTTGAATCATTTGATGTATTCAAAACTTTATGTATGAATTAAAATAACTTCTTATGAGTTTGTATAACGCTTCATTTGAATTTGTTCAACACCAAATAATTGAATAATCAAAGTTTTGTATGAATTGAGCATTGTGTAAATACATTGGTTGATTAAATGTTAAATCAAGTTGATCTAAAACAAAAACAAAAACCAAACCAAACCAAACCAAACCAAACCAAATCAAATGTAATGTTCAGTTGTTTGTATACAAATGAATATTTCTCTTACCCATATCATCAATTAATGGTGCCATACGTAGTGTTACTCCTACTAAGAGTAAACACATCAATAACAGCAAACATGCAGTCGCAATTATTGTCCATCTTGCACGTTGTGACATATCTTCTGGATCGATAACCTGAATAACAATAACAATAAATGACAAATAAATGCAATAACAAGAAAAATCACATACGGAGAATGAATGTTTATGAAAAATAATTTGACCGTAAAATGATATGGATGCTATGAGAAAAGTTTGCAAAATTGGGAAAACTCATTTATCGCATAAACACACCGGATACAACACATTCTTCAAGTTTATATGAATGTTTTGCGAAGTTGAATATTCAACTGTGCACAATGCATAGATGCATCAATTGTGATTTTTACGATAAACTTTCAGAATTTCAGAACGAAACTAATAAGTCTAAAACATTTAACATTCAACAAAGTCAGTTTTCAATTTTGTTACATGGAACATCCGGATTTTGCATTGCTTGTTGCATAAAATGGCTGATCGAAGTCAAAAATTGTGTGGGGATCATTTTATTCCGATCGATTTCGAATACAAATCGATTTCCACATATCTAAATTTATGACCAACATTACTGAACATTTTGACTGAAAATACAATCATATTGTATTTACAAATCGCGGTCGTGGTCGTGGTCAGGCATAAATGGATGCCATTGACCAAATTGTTTTTGTTCGCATCGTTTTGTGGTCGCTGGGTTCTATTGTGGTATTTGTATTTCATATCTGGTAATTGTTTCTATGCGATTTTAGACCACATTTTTTGTGCGAAAAATATCGAGACAAAGGGAAATATTGAACATGGAAATTGAACAGAAGTTGTGGACAAAAGTGACCATTTTTTGTTTGTTTGTTGTGTATTTTGTATCTGTTTTATTTTCACTTTTTTTTCTGTATTTACCTTAACAACCTGTTCATCTAGGTCATGCACAAGTATCTTACGTTTGTGTCGCTTTTTGCGCCCATTATGATGATGATGATGATGATGGTGATGATGCCTGTAATCAATCAAAAATGGGTGTTATGAAAACGAGAGAATAATATTGCCTGTTTGACTCACTTCCGATGTCGTCTTCGTCGATCGTTTGAAAAATCCATTTTTCTATCCGTGTCCATTTTCAGTGAAACGTCATACATTAGTTCGTCATTATAACGCAATTGGCTAAAAGGGAGAACAAAAAAGAAGAAGATGAAGAAGAAAAGGGAGAAAAGAAGGCCGAAAATCAGCCACTCATTTGTTGCATCGTTTATGCGGTTCATCTTACATAGGTTGATTTGGCATGCCGCTTAGAATACAATGCTGAAGACGACTTGGAGATGGATAAACCAACATTGGTTCAGAGCGTCTGTGTGTTCGTCCTGTTTGTCAAAGGAAATTCGCATCAAACGAAAAACAGAAAAAAAAAAAAATAAAATCGTTTCAGTGAACAAAGAAGATGGAAAAGCAAAAAATGGAAAAATATATAAAAACCAAAACAAAAATACCAAACTCACTGTATTTATGATCGTCCTGAGCGGCCTTTCTGTTTGGAATGATGGCATTTTGTTCGGCCGATATATCGTCACTGTCATCAACCATACAATGTTGATTGCGTTCGCATTTATTGCTAGTTACGTGTTTTAGCATCGTTGTTGTGGTGGTCGCCGATGTAATCACAGGTAAATTATTTGACGTTAATTGATTAAAACTAGATATAAAACCGTGGTGCATTTCATTGTTAGCATTACTACGTTTAGATACTTTATCTTTTTGCTTAAAAAATGTTTTACTATTCCGTGTGGTTGACGTTTTTGTGGCGGTTGCTTGACTATTACTTGACCGTTCGTCGGTTTCGTCGGCATTTTCTTGGTATAAATCATTTGTTTGTTCTCGTGATCGTTGTTGTTGTTGTTGTTGTGATGCTGCTGTTATTCCCGATGGTGTTGCATTGCTAAATGTCACATTCACACTATCATCCGATGTATTTTGCATTGAAAATTGTCTTTGTGATGTCAATGGTGATTTAATCGCTTTGCTTGAAGATGACACTGCAAATAAAATTTATTTGGATTTATTTTCAAATTGTTTATTTCAAGCGAAAGACATCTCGACGTGGGACGTTCAACCAATATCGATCGATACAATTTCAAAGGGATGAACATTCATTTCTTATGTTTTGTGACATTTGTCACTTTTTCTGCTTCACTTTTATATCAATTTCAAGTTTTTTGGATTTGCGGAAATGTGTGGGTAGAGTGAATGTCAATTAATTTTAATGAAAAACTCAAAAATAATGGAACGCATTTCGACTGACATCAACTGGAAGTTGGTTTAATGGAAATTTTTCGATAACAGGAGGTCAATCAAAAACATTTTCTATGAAACATTTTTCAAATGGAAAAGCTAGTCTCAAATGTTCGTAAAATAAAACAAAAAACTTCACAAATGAAAGCGAAAAATAGTTCATTTTTCTCACTTTACTGATTGCAGATATCACATTTTTTCCTCTTCTCTCTCCCTCTCTCTCTCTCCTTCTTTCGAATTCTTTCGATCAATTGTGATTTGCAGCCAAAAACTAAAAACCTTGATAAACTGTCGACGCGTTTTCCCTATTGCAATCAAAACAATCAATTCAGTGCATTCGCTGTATTCCATTGTGTATTTCATTCATTTCCAACAGATGCGTGTGATAACAACAAATCAAACAAACGAGAATAAAAAAAATGTAGAACGCCGAAAGTTTCATTTGAATAAAAAACAAACATTCACAATTGTCACAGTGAAGCGAGATATTTTCCATGAAAATACGAAACAACTATGCTAGCGGCTTGCTTTGGAACTAATCATGTGCAATCAGTTTGAGCATAATACTACCCAGAGAATGAACGAAGGAAAAAATTCACTTTTTTTCTAATTTCTGTTGTGATGTTATCAACAGTCGAAAACTGGAATTAAATCAAATTCAAGCAGCTGATATTTTTACGAAAATGCCTGGAATCGAAAATTTTCAAATAAAACAGAAAATTGGGAGTGTGACAGAGAGATCGAGAGAGAAAGGAAAAAAGAGAGAGAGAGAGAGAGAGAGAGAGAGAGAGAGACTGAGAGTGAAAAAAATGTGTGGGAACTAAATGTCAACAGCTCTTATTAAAAAAAAGGTACAAAACAACGAGAAAAAAAGAAGCGACAGACTAAAGTAAAAATAAAGGGAATAAAAGATATGGAGTAGAATAGAGAGTGAGCGACATACCATTGAAAGTTTGGCGTTGTGCAAGAATGGGACTGCATTGGGCGCTTATCGATTTTGCTTCGAGCAAATGTATTCGATATCTTTGTTCTTGATCATGTACGGTCATTTCATCGGCAGCTACACTTAATACGGTATGTTTCAATGAACTAGGCACGCTAATAGTATCGCCGCTATTTTTTCGCATTCGTAATTTTTGCTTTAGATTAATTTCGTCGTTCATTTCGATTTGGGTGACAATGCTTGGCTGATATTTTTCCGTTGTTATTGTTGCTTTTGCACTTATCATCGAATCACCTTCCATTTCGATGATGCTATTATCACTTTTCGTACCATGTGCATCTTCATCTATTATGATGGTTTCGGTCACATTTTGTTCAACAAAATATCGAGGTCGATGTTTTAGGTTTGAATTTTTTGATTTTGTTGTTGTTACAAAATCACTTTGCATTGAATTTGAATCGGTCAATTGTTGTGTACATTTATTGTCTATGTCATCGCCATTATTTGAACATCGTTCATTCAATACATCAATGTGACACTTTTTAATTATTAATTCATTTTGTTGCATTGCAGACAAATCCGAATTTTCCAGAACGATGGAATCAATTGGATTGCCATGCTCACGATTATCGCAGTCAATTGTTTTTCGATTGTCATCACATTTACGCATAATTTCATTCGTATCTGTCATTTGTTGGTTAATTGATGGTGTGTTTGTGTCTTTCGTTTGGCCATCGCCACCGCCATCGTCATCGTCATCACATCGATTCGAACGATTTTGACGACTACCAAATATCAATGAGCCCAAACAATTTTGCTGTTTTCGCTTCTCTTTTGCCACTTTTTTTACTTCACATTCACGTTGAATGGCTAAAATTTTCTTTTGCACTAATGTTGACAAAAGATTTTCGTAACTAATCGCACTCTCAGCATCTGTCATTGTCTCCGTTGTACAAACAGCTTTGTCGACCTTCATTTTTTTTCTCCTCTCCTTCTTATACTCAATCGTATTTCTGTATTTTCGATTATCCACCACCCCAACACACTCTTTGTTTCTCTCTCACACACAAACTAATTACAAATGCGACAACACACCGATTTTCAGCATTCAATATCGCATTTGATTATAGTTTTGTGTGTTCTTTGTGTCTGAATTACGTTAATACGTCATACAAGTTTATGATATTCAGTGTTTTATTTTATCTCTTCGCTTCAGTCGTTTTATATGATCCAAATATTTGAGTTATCGTCACTCTTTTTTATCGGTGTTGCTGTTATCTGCAATGAAATTGGTCAGTTTTAGTTAGGTTTACAAGTTATTTTTTTTCAAATTTTATACACATGAACTTTTAAACAGATGTTTTTCGCTTATTTTGCCACTAGAAAAACAAAAAACATATACAGAAATATCAAGAAGAAAGAAAAAAAACCTCAGCAGAAAAATAAAACATTTCATTTGATTATAAAGTGAAAGTTTTCTCGATAAAACAATTTCATGGAGCAAATTTGAGTTATACTGTTTGTTTCTTTCTTTCAATTCTTCTCCCTCTTTTCTTAACTATTTTCTAAAATTCTTTTGTAAATTTTTTTTAAAGAAATAAATATTATGATTTGATATATTTTTGTGCAACTTTGAATTTCTTTCACAAGAGACTCTAAGTATGTCTCAAATTTTCAAGGGGATAATTTTGCGAGTCGATCGGCAGGGGAGAGGGTGGTAGTCTATCACTGATAGACCTCTCGGACCCCTGTGACCAGAATGTATGGTTTAAATGATCACATTTTGCTATGAAAATTGCGCATATTTCAACCATAACTTGTTGAAAATGAAATTGATTTCGAAAATTTATAACTTTGTTAAAATATGCCCTTTACGAGCCATTATGCTATTAACTAATGATTCAGCTAATCTGATGAACATTGCATTTAAATGAGTAATTGTATATGTATTATGGAAGACATTATCATATTTCCACTTTTCACATTTTCATGTGATTCAGTTTATCTACAAAACGATTAAAACTAAAAGTACCTGCAACTATGTTCATGGAAAATTCACTTTATATCATCATTTGTATGCAATGTCTGTTGTGGAAATATACATTGTTTGAAGTTTTATTTATATAAATGTGAATACAAACATCTTGAATATTTTTAAATAAACAGCTGTTGACGATTGTATTTTATTCAATTTTGATCCTTTGATCTCCATGGATCAAGATGAATATAAATATGAATATTTTTTTTATTATTTATTTATTCATTGAATATCAACAATTTCCATTATGGAATTTCCATTCTACTATGATATATACTCACAATTCTGTAATCTTTCAATGCAAAAAAAAAAAAAAAAACACACACACACATTTTATATTGTAAAAAAAATCAACATGAAAATTCAACTATATCGAAAATATTCGTCACACAAAATCGTTGTGTGGCCGCAAGCGTTTTTCGAAAACTCTGGCCCATTTTTGGTGGTTCGCAATTTTTCGACATTTTTCAGGTTTAACGATGGAATGTAAACTTATGAAATTCCTTCAAATTGGTGTCGGCGTATCGGTTTCCTTTTTTTCATGTAAAATCTATTGATTAGTGTTGAGAATTTTTCATGACATTGGGTTTAAAACGATAAAATCTATGGCATCCTTCTCATCATCTGTAAGACCTTTTTGATTTTTGATATTTTAGAAATGGAAACTTTTTTTCGTTTAAAAGTAAAGAAAACCTAAATTGTGCAAAACCCATTGAATACATTGATAATAATCTGAAAATATTAACATTTGGTCAAGTCGAGCTGTCAACAGAAATTTTAAACGTCATCCACTTCTCTCTCCCTCTCTCCCTCTTTTCCTTCTCGGTTTCTCGTCTATCTACACTGAACTTACTGAAGCGCACATGTTTATACAGTAAATATTTGATGGATATTGTAATATCGATTGTATGTTTTGGTATATATCAATCGAAATACGCCCAGTAGATACTATAAACTGAAGTAAAAAAAAAAAACAATTCAATCATGAATATTCAAAATGGGAATTTGATTGCAATAACAAAATAAGCTGATGATACAAAAATTGTTTGGACGTATTGGTAACGGAAGGATAGTTCTCATTGGATGAACAGTTATTGCTTGAGCTTTATTGGGCCATAAAATTAAAAGTTTGTTGTCGTTAATTACTTAAGTGGCAATTTAACGTAAAAGCAATGAAAGATGTGAAGTGATTGTTTGATTTCAATGGAAATGGTTTTACACTCATCCGTTGATGATGTGCATTTCTTCAATGAATTTATTTTCATTGTATTTTCTTCTTCTTCTTCTTGTTTTTATCAAATGCAATCACGCAAAAAGAATAAAATTAATTAAATTAACATTAAAACGGATGTTTGTGTATTTGAACACTTTGATGTGCTTTGAATGGAAATGCATTTCTTTGAGAATTAATTTCTTTATTGTGCACACATTAGGTCGAAAGCATGTTATGTCTTAAGCGTTTTGTTATTTTGTCAAAACCATTACCATAGGTCGTTGCTTTTATCTTTTTGCCAGTCTGTATGTGTTTCTCTCATTGTGTCCGTGTGTGTGTGTACGCGCGTAAATTGTGAATCGGACTTATAGCAGAAAATCTTCGATACGTGTGCAGTGATCCACATTTGCTTTTCTTCACTTGCACAAGTAGATATGGTTTTTCTTTGTCTGTTGCCGCAACAAATGTTTGTCATTATTAAAAGTTTTTTTTACTGCTGCTTCAGAAACAAAAAAAAAAAAAAAAAAAAAAAAACAATTCAAACGCAACACAAAAGATATTTGCTGGAAAAGATAACGCCAAATTTATCACAAGGACGTATGCAAATCAGCATTTTCATATCTCTTTCGTACACACATACACACGCCCAAACATCACATTCGATTATTGTATAAAATTTTATGTTCAATATAGGCTGTGGAATTATTTTTTTTCTTCTCTTCTTTGTGCGCAATAAAACTAAATCCAACTCAATCAACGCTACTACAGTTTATCCAAAGCCAAGGGTTTATTTTGCATTAGATTGCAACTATTTTCTCTCTTTGTCTCTCGATCCAACTTGGAAAGTTCCAGTTTGTCCTTCTTATCGCATGAAACCGAAGAATATTAAACTGATGTTAGCACCTTGCACAGTAAATAGGCTTGAAAACATGTTCAACGGAGGACACAAGGAAATGTAATCAAATAAAAAAATTTCATATCAATCTATGATGTTGTTTGAAAGGAAAAAAGTTGTACATTTCTTGCACCATCTTTTTCATTTCTTGCTCGTTGGTGAGTCCGTTCCATTTTATTTTGTTTATTGGTAGCGATGGATTTCCATGGCCAGTTTCGTTCAACAAAATTATTGGTGATTTTTCTCGGGTGCAGTGTGGCTTAGCACGTCCCTCACCTTAAATCTACTTTTGCTCGAAACAGTAATGGTTGGCCTCGGACGAGGGGAGGCCACGGAGCTCGTCCTCCCCGGGAATTGACCGGAGCTCCACAGTTGACGACCGCTTTGAATATTGGAACAATGAATTTGAGAGGGGGTTTTGAGTTGAAGAAGCGAGAATTAGTCGATAGGGCAAATAATTTCGGTTTAGATATCTTAGCTTTGAGCGACGTTCGTGTGAAAGGTCAGGTAGAAGAGACATTAGGGAGTTATCGTTTGTATTTGTCAGGGGTTAAGAATGGTAGAGCAAATTGGGGCGTAGGATTCTTGATTAGTAACAGTTTAGAGCAGTCGATTGTGGGTCATAGATTCGTAAATGAGAGAATAATGTGGATTTCAATCAAGTTAGGCGGTGCAGTGTATCGTTTTGTGAGTGTGTATTCCCCGTGTGAAGGTACGAATGCAGAAAAGATGAATGATTTTTATGGTGACTTGAATGATATTGTTTATCGTAAGGGAAATGAAAACGTGATTTTGCTAGGGGATTTCAATGCTCGAGTAGGTAGAGATAATCAGAATTTTGCGAATATTTTGGGTCATTTCGGAGAAAATATGGAAGCGAACGGTAACGGAAAGAGATTGTTGGATTTCTGCCAGAGTTCAGGCCTAATTATAACAAATTCTTTCTTCAAGCACAAGAATATTCACATGTATTCTTGGGAGAATCCTGCTCAGAATCAGAAATCTCTTCTCGACTACGTTATTGTGGATGAATGTTTACGTAAAACCATAATAGATACGCGTGTGTATAGAAGTTTTGGTTTGGATTCCGATCATTACTTAGTTGCAAGCAAACTACGTATTCCAAAAGGGGTAGCGAGTAAAAATCGAAAACCAACTAATAGAGTGAAAGTTAATGAATTGAAGAATGAAAGTGTAGTGAATGCATATGTAGCTAGATTAGAGGAAAAATTTGCGCAAGTTGAATTGAATGAGATGTCGGATATCAACAGTGAATGGGATTATTTTAAGAATGCAATGTTGAGTGCGGTAAAGGGATGTTGTGGAATGCATGTGGGTAAGAATGGTAAAAAGAAGACGGACTGGTGGAATGATGAGATACAGGAAGCAGTGAAAGAGAAAAGAGTGAGATGTATGCGTTGGATGCAAAGTAGAACTGAGGAGGATTTAGAATTGTATAGGGAACAGAAGAGGATAGTGAAAGAGTTGGTGAGAGTAGCGAAAGAGGGCGAATGGGTGGAATTTGGTAGAGATTTAGAAAAAGCAGGGCAACAGAGGAATAAAGTTTTCTGGTCGAAGGTTAAGAATATCCGTAACGGTGGGAAGAATCAAGCGCCAGGTGCTGTATTAGATAAGGCAGGGGAGTTAGTGATTGGTAGAAAGAATGTGTTGAAACGTTGGAGAGAATATTTTGAGGAACTTCTGAATGTTGATAATAGAACAGATTTGAGTGTTAGCGCGAATGCAAGTGTGAATGAAGTCGAAGAAGAAGAAATAAGCATAGGAGAGATAGAGTTGGCGGTTAGAAAACTAAGTTGGGGCAAAGCAGCAGGAGTGGATGAGATTAGGAACGAATATTTAATTTGCAGTGGTTCAGTAGGGATTCGATGGTTGCATCGGTTGTTCAATCTAGCGTGGGATTCATCAGTTGTGCCGAAAGAATGGGGTGGTGCAGTTATCTCTCCTCTCCATAAGAAAGGAAGTAATAAGGATTGTAACAACTACCGTGGAATTTCTTTATTGAGCGTTGTCGGAAAAGTATATAGTGCAATTTTAGAAAAACGTACCAGAGCTATTGTCGAATCGCTCTTGGATGAAAACCAATCGGGATTCAGACCGATGCGCGGATGTCAAGATCAAATTTTTTGCATGAGACAACTAATAGAGAAGTTCCATGAGAGAAACAAGGATATGTATGTATGTTTTGTTGATTTGCAAAAAGCGTATGATTGCATACCTAGAGATAAGCTCGGGGGTGGGGAATATGGGGAAGGTGGAGGATAAGAGGATAGATATGGAAGGGGGAGAGGAGGGGAGAGGAGGGAGGGAAGGGAGGGGAAAAAAAAGAAAAGGGGTGGGGGGAAACATTATCTCCGCTCTTGCATATGCGGATGACCTAGTATTGTTTGGGGGCTCAGAACAAGAGCTTCAAAACAGCATTAGCGATTTAGAAGCGGCTTGTACGAACTATGGAATGACCATTAGCAGCTCAAAGACACAGGTTATGCATATAGGGAAAGATAGGAAACAAGTAATTTGTATGTTGAATGGAGGTGTGCTTGAGCAGGTGTCGCAATTCAAATATCTAGGATGCATCTTTTCGGAAGATGGCAAACTGGATAAGGAGTTCGAACATCGCAGAGTGAATGGTAACAAAGTTGTTGCTCAACTTAGGTCACATGTTTTCAATAAGCGAGAGTTGAGTAAGGAGACGAAGTTGATGATTCATGGGTCAATCTTCAGACCAACTATCATGTATGGCAGCGAGAGCTGGGTCGATTCAAATAATTTAATTCATGGTTTGGAGGTGGCTGATATGAAAGTTTTACGTATGATTTCGGGTGTGTCGCGTAGGGATCAATGGGAAAATAGAATTAGGAATGAAAGAATACGGGAAGATTTGAATGTGGATTCGATTGATGAAGTAGCAAGAAAGTCTAGGTTGAGATGGTTTGGTCATGTACAGCGTATGAATGAGTATCGTTTGCCAAAGTTAATTTTGAATGCTGAAGTGAATGCACCGAGAGGTAGAGGTAGGCCGCGAAGACGATATTTGGATTCGGTAAAAAATGATTTGAATGAAAGAGGGTATGATTGGAATAGGGAAACTGAAGACCTGGCTCTCGATAGGGTACGTTGGAGGAGAATTGTTGTTGGCCGACCATTACAAAACAGACCAGACGCTGAAAGGCATTAATGGTCTTTAAATGATTGTTGTTGTTGTTGTTGTTGCTCGTTGTTGTTTCCCTTTTTTCTCGTGCTCTCTCTTTCTTCTTTTCTTCCTTTCTTTTTCCCTTTTCTCTTTCTTTCTTTCTTCCTCTCTCTGTCTCTTTATCTCTCTCTCTTTCTTTCTTTCTTTCTCTCTCTCTCTCTCTCTCTCTCTCTCTCTTCTCTCTCTCTCTCTCTCTCTCTCTCTTTCCATCTTTTCCATTTGTTTTAGCTCGTTTTCATTTGTTTTCACTTTCAACTGGAGAATCGTTTAAACAACCTCCTCCTCTCCTTTTGCCTACATTTTGAAAGTTTTTTTTAGACTGGTTTCATCATAACAATAAGCAAAAAAAAAAAAAAAAAAAAATATACAAAAAGAAAATTAGCCACGCATAACACAAAACCATTAAAATCATTATGTCATTGTGAAAATTGTTTGTTATTTGTTGTATAGTTTCACTTTAGTATAATCGATTCGATGTAAAGCTAAAAAGGAGGGATAAAAAAATGCTGTCATGTATGTTAGCAAATTCTCAGCGGAACGTTATTTATTTTTCGTGCACATGTCATTATATCGAAATGAGAATGGTTTGAATTTTAAAACGTAATTAAGCACACACTCCCAACGTGCAAATTTACTCCACATTGACATTATATTATATGAAGCTTACTGCAAATATTAACCGTGTCATATGTAAATATTCCCCACAAAAAAAATATATATATATATAAGCAAACCCACATACATGCGCACACATACACAAATACACACAAACCACACTATAATTAAACGATGGTAGAGATAGAAGTGTTATCGGAACCATTTTGTAACATTTTATATTTTACAACAGTATATATGTGTTGAGAAAATTCATTCACAATGTAATATGTTCTTTTTGTTGATAGTACCTTCAAATAATAATAATTATTCCAAAAAAAAAAACGTTGGATTGAACATTTTAATTTAATTATTTTGCTAGCCACACAAATATTGGTCGGACCAGAAAATTGACTAGCTACTGATGTGTGTATGTGTGTGTGATTATTGTAGGCATTTTTACAGTAGTCTTTTGTCATTAGCAGTAATTAAACAATTTATAATAATGATAGCATGCTCTACATTCAAAAATGTTGTTTACATTCGATTTCAACTAACTTTTTCCTCCAGTAATTTTTTTTTTGTCCGTACAACAAAAAGTCCTCAACTCGAAACATACGTTGATCATATTTACATGTTTGTTCACCTAGGTGTTTACCAAAAACCATTGAATGGCCACTGAACACTCTCATTCTCCCTTTGATTGCTCAATGCAAATTACTCAAATGTATACTCATATTCCTGATCATCGAGTTGAGTTTTTAATACTCCAAGTGTAGTGGATGTGAAATTAATGCGATTTAACAAAGTAATTATGATAAAAACTCTAAAAATAATTACAAAAAAGACATGAACATACAACAATATGCATTTTTTATCATTGAGTCTCTCTCACTTTTTTTTAGAGGAAGTTCCAGTTTAAAGAGTAAAATTTTCTAAAATAATGTTTCAAAATGCCATATGGATAAAACCTAATTTTAATCGTGGGTAAAGCTAAGGCTTTTGTAATCGATTTTGAATGAGGCACACAATTTTACCCATGACCAGTGATCACGTACCATTGTACCATAATTGAATGGTCAAAATCGATTCCATGAATAATTACCAATCATTTCCAACTCCATATATGATAAATATCTTGGTTTTATTTGCAATAATCATGTTACATATTTTAATTGATGAACATCAACCAATTCTGCAAAAATTGTATGCATTAACCGACACGTTCAAGCAGATTTATCAGAAAATTTGTTTTGCAATCATTTTGGGAATAAAACTTTTGTGCAATATTTATGGAATTAATTAACAATTGCATTTGATCTGAAATGCATATCAAATGTCAAATGTTAATCTTATCTACAGAATGTGTGAGTTTTTCTTTTTCTTTTTCAAATGCACTTGACATTATTCTTCGATTTCACCGCAATATTAATTACAAATTCTTGTTTGTCTAATTATCCAATTATTCGCAGAGTTTTGGATAGAAAACTGTAATGAATTGGTTTCTATTTATATCAATGTGAATTAATTGAGATTTTTTGCCTAGTTTTTTTTCCAATGTCAATGATTTAAAAAAAAAAAAAAAAAAAAAAAAAAAAAAAAAAAAACAACAAAATAGAAATTTCAATCTTTTGAAGAATACTCAAATTGTGATTATCACGAAAAACTCGAAATTCAAAAAAAAATTTATGTTTCATGAAACCATGTCAACTGTTGACTGTGCATTTTTATTGTGACAAAATTGAACGTTTGATGAAAAGTAAATCATTTTAAGCCGATTGTCGAATTGATATAACAAAAGTGGCTGTAAAATAGGCAGAAAATGCAAATTGACATTTTGGTTTCGTGACCGATTTTGAAATGGAGAAAAGCAATAGTTATAATGTAAAAATTTGGTTGGTGAGTGAGAACGAGGTTGAATTTTTGTAATTGGCAATCAATGATGAAACAATGTGTACAAATGTTGAAATGTACATAAGCAATTGGTGTCTTAAAATAAGCAAGCACGCTGTATGCTGTCCGTATGAAAGACATTCTGTAAAAATTGCACAGTTCATTTGCATTAGAAGCCGAACTAAAATGACAGAACGAGCTGTCTGTGAGTGTTGGAATTCCAATATATGGCACAGATGCCACATCATAGATCTAGGGGGTCGACACAAGTGAATTAATTTACGTTTTGAGGATTGATTTGCATGAATCAACGGATTGTTATGAATTCTCGGATTCGTAATGATTTACGGATTCGTACGAATCCATGATTTGCAAGAAATTTTATTGTTGATATTGTTAACTAGAATGATATTCATTAGTAATAGAAGTACATATTTTTCAATTGATACGAATCAATTCACATGACAAGATTACGAAGTTAGTTTGAATCAAAATTTGACCACTCTCAAGTTTCGTGAGGTTTACGAGAAAAATAATTCAAAATTGAGGATTATTGTTTGATAGTGAGATTACAACTGATTTATGCGATTCATTAGATTCTTTATTTTTGACCGGTGTCTACCCCCTGGTCATAAACATATGCTATTTCTGGGAAGTGCATCATGTAGCATCTCAGTATCAAATTCAAAGTACAAAACACTCTCAGAACGGTAACAGCAACAACAATAAACACATACGAGATACATGCATGCAAAAATGTTCACAGTTTAGAAATGAGAATGATAAGTTACATCGGATGCTAGTTCCATTTGCATTGCAATATACTGAATGAAAGTAACGGATGACAATTTATTCACGATCACTTCTTTTTCAACCTCTCTTTCTCTAACTCTCCAGGCTGTAGTTGTGGCTTGATTGCATAAATTTATGTGCATGATTCGTGTTATGTTGTGCTTTAAAGTCATGTAAAAAGTATGCGAAAAAAGTCCATTGCTTGGTTTTCGTGTATCCTATAAAGTGTAGACTGTACGTGTACACACTACCAAGAATCAAGCTCACAGTACATTGGCCAACTAATAACTACCGACTCGAATAATGGTGAATAAGATTCACTGTTCATACACAAGTATGTATCTGTGTGTCTTACTCATTCTCTTTATCCCTTTGAACGAGGAGCACAGATTTCGACTCATATTTTGTTGTGTATTTCAAGCAACCTATTTTGTTTCAAACTTCATACCATTTTCAGCGGTACAAAATTGCACGCTCATTCCAATAATATTTGTCATACCGTAAAAAGATTTTACTGGTGAGATTGAAAAAGAGATTAAATTAGAGTAAGTGAATGAAAAAGAAAGAAAGAGAAAGAGAGAGAGGGGGTGGATGAAAAATGTGTGGAAGCATGCATGATAGCAAATAGTGAGATAGTGAGCTTTAAAATGTGTCATGTGCTGAAGAAAAAATTACGCTTATAACGAAAGATGGAAAACACACGCCAGATAATAACTTAAAGAATAATATTTCTATCAATAGATAAGTTTTTCACAATTTTTCCCCGCTAATTTCCCGGAATGCAGTGTATTCTTCGGAATACAGGGTCTGAAATGCTCTTACTTTGGTTCCACATCATATTGCCATTTGTGAAATGTAGTTGCAGCGAAGAGAAAAAAAAAGAAAAGAAAGAAAACAAACTTTTGTTTTGTTTGTATTTAAACTGTAAATGACCGACGAAGCCAACCACTGAAACGAACTTATAAAGTAGTCAACGGCTATAATAATAATAATTTTCATTCGTTGAACCTTAAAATGAAAATTACGTGCTTTTAAACTGGCTTTTCACTGATAGTGAAACCATGCAACTTTCAACCACAAATCATTCTTTCATTACAATTTCTTTGCATTTATCCAATGACAAATAATTTTTGTTTTTCATTTTCTTTTTTTTTTTTTTTTTTTTTTATAAAATGGATGCGTAGTTTGTTAAGTAATATATGCCATTTTTTGCAACCCGAAACCTTCCAACAATTGTGGAAAACATTACATTTTAATGAAAAAATGATGAGGATAGTTTTACATTATTCGAGCAAAGAGAAAGAGAGATAGATAGAAAGTTTGGTATTTAAATGTTACAATGTGATGCGGATGTTAGCTGATGCGCAAAAAAACATTCACGAATGTAATTAAAAGTTTGATTAGCAAGCCATCACAAAATCACACAATTTTCAACAGACAAATGGTAAATATTCAAATGCGAATGGAGGAGGATATTGTTTGAAATGAGATTGTTTTAGTGGTGGTTTAAATTCATTGTGCGATCGCTTTCGATTCAGATATGAACATGCAATAAACGATGTCTATCAAACAAAGTATTTTCTACAATAAACTCTCTCATCTCTGAGATAGGAGCTTTTTTTCAAAAAACTGAAAAGCTTATTTTTTATTGAAATTGAAAAAGGATGCGTGAAAAGGAAAAAGAGAAGAAGGAGAGGAAGGTAGAGAGAGAATGAGAGAGAGAGAAAGGTAGAAAGGTAGAAAAAGAAAATGAAATGCTTTCTGCAAGTTATTTCAGTAGAAAACGCTATGATGGTTTTCTTATGAAATCTTCTTTTTTCCAATATATCGTATTCACGCTGTTCAGTTTTTTAAAAATTTGTAGCACGAGAGAATGTTAAATATCTAACATGATGAGCTATATTTTTGAAAATGAATGCATTTATTGTTTACCTGTTGTCATAGTGAATGCCATTCACTGAATGGAGAATGAAAAGTTAACTTTCGTCCTACACTTCATGAGATTTCCAATAAAAAATCATTCGAAATTATTCCATTCATTCTTTTTCGTTCATGCTCCGACATCTCAAGGTTTTTAACAAAATGAAATTGTTTAAATTCCATAAAATGTTAGAGCAATGAAAATGTCCACATGATGAAAACCATTTGGCCCAAACACAAATATAAATGAAACCCATTTGCACGGAAATGTGTACTTTGCATTTCACCGCATGGATGCAGGTGAGATAATGGTTGGTATGTGTGCAACGCTTGATTTACGTTCATTTCAATTGAGTGAGAACATTCACATTTCGCTCTTTTGATGATTTCATTGCAAATCAATAAATTAGCAGATATTATACATTCCATTGACCACAATCGTTTCGTCTGATTGATGAGAAGGTTTTTTTCATTTTTTTTCTTCTGTCGTTTGGTATAGAATGCTAACAATCATCATCGAATTGTTCATTTATTGAATTCTCCCATATATGCTGCGCAATCAAATTTAATGCGAATAATGAACCGCATCCACTTTCTGTTTCTCATAGCGTAGAATCAGTTGTACTTGTTGACATGAAATCGATTATATTGCACAATAATATGGTATAATATTGATTGAAATTCTCCCATTTTCAGCCGCAATTCGACTCTCTCTCTCTCTTTCTCTCTCTCTCTTTCTCTCTCTCTCTCTCTCTCTCTCTCTCTCTCTCTCTCTCTGTTTCTCACACACCATATATGCTACTTGGCGTTTATATTTTAGTAGCTGGCATTTATATTTTTTCCAATATCAATAATATTCGAGAGTTGATTGCAAGTACAACAATCGCAAGTAACAGTTGAAATAACTTTTATTTTTCGCACACATTTCACTTTCAATTTCAATCATTGAGACTCTCTACATCGCTTTCTCTCCCTCCCTTTCACTCTTTATCTTTCTTTATCACTCTTTTCCTTCCTCGTCCGTTTGTTCCTTTACGCTCCTTCGCTCTCTCTCTCCCTCTCTTTTCCTCTTTCCCTTTATCTCCCTCTATCTCTCTCTTTTTCCCTCAATTTTTCACAGAATTCACAGAAATCACACACACACAAATCTATGAACAATATTTGACATTTCTATTCCGATATGGAATAAAGAGGGAACCTAGGGGCTTTTATCTATGCGAACAATTCGTATCCATTTGCAAATTTCATACAAATCATTTGCGAATTAATTGCAAATGCGTACATACATTTTAAATGAGAGGATTGCGAATGCGTGAACCATTGACAAATCTCATTCAGTCGCAAAATGGATACCAAAAGTGTCATGGTCGCATTCGCATTCGTGCGACATTTGCAATTTGCTGTGAATATTCGAATTGATTCGCAGCATTCGCAAGAGATATGTAGATCCCCCTAGGAGGGAACATACCCATATTGGAGTAAACGTATGTACTGGATTATTCCAGTATGGTATAATAATTGTTCCATATTGGAATACTCCAATACATACGTTTACTCCAATATAGGTATGTTCCCTCGTTATTCCATATCGGAATAGAAATGTCAAATATTGTTCATAAATTTGTGCAGAATTCACAGAAATCACAGCTGTTCACAGAAATAATAAAATCACATTTTTGTTGTTTGGATTCATGGGTGTCCGCCCCCTAACAAGTATCGTCATTTTTTGTCATTGCTCTGTGAATGGATCCACTTTCTTTTATTACATTATGAACAAATATTTAACAATTGTTCCTTCCTTCAATGTTAGCAGAATGAGAGTTTTCGCAATCAGACAATGCGTTATCAAATTACAAATCAATTCAATATCAAATAACTTAAGAACTCAACATCGAAATAGCGATAAATCATGTCATTTGGAATATTAGAAAAATTTGCAATTTAACTGTAATTATTTTTGAAGAGAGAGAGAGAGAGAGAGAATATTTTCTCATTAAACAATCCCACCATGAATTCATTAGAACGTAACACGCATTTGGAGTATTTTTACACACTGGATATTTCCCACTCACGACCAAAAAAGAAAGAAAGAATAAATCATAAAAAAATGTGCGTGAAATAGTGAATAATAATTCATATATCAGCTATACCAGCAACTTTATGGGATTATGGTTACCTTAAATTACCGCTTGCATGGTTAAATATAATTTGCACCTGAACTTTGTTGTAGAAGCAATGAGCCTGAAAATGACGTATTATACCGCTTGGAAATGTATTAACGACATTATAGTCTATTAAAGCCATATATATATAGTTGCGAAAACATTTCTGACACACTTGAAGTGTGTAACACCACACATTATTTTCGTGGCATATTAGTATTTAGTACTATTTAAATAAATGGTCACCAAAAGACTGTTATTGTTCTCAGGGGTCAAATCAATGGCTGAAATTACAAAATAAAAACCATGGTAAATGACTAAAAATCAGTGAGAATCAAGGCTTTACTTACACTGGAATCGTCAGCTTGAAATAAATCCATCATATGGACTTATCCGATGGATTTGACGTTGCGTCAGTTGCATTGAATTTTTTGCATTTATTTAAAATATGAGCTAATTTTTCCATAAGGTTCATCGTCAAATTTCAGGTCACATTGAAAGAATTCCGGCCACATTGTGAATAAATGCAAAAAATTCGCAGCGTCAAATCCATCTGATGGATTTATTTCAAGCTGACGTTTCCAACGAAAGTAAGGCCTTGGTGAAAATGAACTAAAATCGGTGGAAAACCATTGAAAATTAGACAAAATCAACGAAGCGTCCAAGCGATACAGAACATTTTTGTTGAAACCAAAAGACATTGACATTCTTTTGGTTTATTTCAATTCACTTTAGCGCATTCAGTTATGTCATTTGAAAATCATTCAAATCATAATCAAAATACGAATGAAAAGAGCCAACGTGTAAATCGAAATTTATCACAACAGACCCTTAAAATAATCTAAAAAAAATCATTGATTATGGCATTTTCAACGTTTATGTTCGTTTCCGCTTGCGTTACGAAAACTATGGTTAACAAAAGTCAAAAAAAAAAAAAAAAAAAACACAACAGATCTCATAAGCTTTAACATTCATAGGTTGTGGCATAGGCGAAATTCACAAGTGGGCCATGATTATTTCGGCGAATTTTGGTCATTTGTGTGCTTGGTGTGATTTGAAAGAAACGCTTTTCTTTGAGAATAATCTTATCGTTCGTATTTGTTTGCTATTTGAAATTGAATAGTAGATTCTTGCAATAGATTGAAATTTTGCATGTTGATAAATG
This sequence comes from Resseliella maxima, assembly GCA_029041755.1. Classification (NCBI taxonomy): domain Eukaryota; kingdom Metazoa; phylum Arthropoda; class Insecta; order Diptera; family Cecidomyiidae; genus Resseliella; species Resseliella maxima. The sequence continues at coordinate 424,897 of JAQOWM010000165.1, forward strand.
TTGCGCAATCGTTTCTTTGATCCTTTCAGGATATGTTTTGTTTGTAAAATGCCCGTTGAAAAAGTGTAAAGTGGTCATTAACAGTCTATTGCTAGAAAATGACAAGAGATAATAGAATTGAGATAATGGTTAATAAAGGGCAACAATTAGGTAAAAATAGCGACCTGTTATCGACATGAGGTGTGTTCATTTAAACAAACATTCTTCACTTTCCACTTAAGTATATGTTGAGCGCTACTTTTAGTTTGTTCATTGGTTTAGTTTCGCTTTATACCACATTTCATACTTTGTGTTAAGATGATTGAAGAAGATTTGTACGTAAGTCAAAGTTTGATTTTGTGTCAAATGCAATATTGTATAATCGTTTCAAATGTGATGGAAAATAATTTCAAAGTATAGTTTTAAGATGATAAGCTATTGAAATATTTCGGGCATTAAACATTCAAGTGCAGAGAAATCCGTTTTAAAATTGTTTTCATTGTTATCGTCTTATTCATTTCATATATGTACGGAAGGTAATTTCAATGGATTGTTGCGTTTTCCAATGATGTATAGAACATTTGTATGACGGAAGACGACATTATCATCATCATGTCTTTTGATATCCGCAAGCAATGAAAATTACACCAAAAAGCGAAATATTTAACTGATTTCATAAAAGCGACTTTTGGAAATTGCAATGTTAGCATAGAAAATAATAGATTTTCTACAAGAGTTATACCTTTATTGTGTATATTTGTATAGAATAGTAGCGACAATTTTGAATTCGTCAAATGCCAACGGCTTTGTAACATTTAAGTTACAAAACGAACAAAAACCATACACTAGAGAAAATGTGATGAAGAAAATCAACAGACACTGGCACACTCATTACTGACACACATGAACGGGAAAATTCATACGATATGCTGAGAGCAAAATGTACAGAGCATGATCAAGCTGAGCATATATATTGCTCAATCGAGCCAGTCTACAAAGAAAATGAACGAAACGGAAAAAAAATATTATACATGATAACAAAAGCATAAATAATAAATTGAATTTGATGTTGTATTCACATTTGAATGATGAAGGCCTGGCTATGGCCAGGCAATCCGACCATTTTATTTTGGCAGCCACACGTTCACCATATCTCTGTATCGTTGTATCGCTCTTTCTCTCTCTCTCTCTCTCTCTCGCTCTCTCTTTCTTTCTTACATTTATTCTTTTTCTGTGAAAGAAACGAAAAGGATTTCTTTCTCTTTTCCCTCTTTCTTAGTTACATATTAATGAAAATACCAAAAATGAGTAAATTGGCTCATTTCGACCAAAAGTAAATTTCAAATTTGCAAACGCGTCTAAATATAAAAAAAAAATCAAACCAAACGAAATTTTAAATGAATAAATGAAAGTGTTGAATCGTGAGGCACATCATTATGTGTGCCTTACTTTCTCTTTTTTATTTTGTTCAATGTATTCAATAAGCCAATTACAAAATGAAAATGGAAAACCGGAATATGATGTTGTAAGATGAAGATGGACATCGAAGGTGGTTTCGCCACTACGTGGATAATGAAACAACTGTTTTGTGTCAGTTTTTCGAGTTTTATTTTGATGAATATCAATTTCAAGAAATCCATTAGCAAATGTGCAAAATTGCAAATAATTTTCGAAAAATATAAAATTCAACGCTCAAGTAGAACACACATGCTGAGGGGAAAAAATACGAATTCAAGAAAAATGAAGAAAATTTTCATGTAGTTTCATCCGTAATTCAATTTAGTATCAACCTACACCCACACACGGTCATAAGAGTTACAATATTCATATATGTAAACCAATTTTATGTTTGCTGTAGTAAAAATATTGCCTACGTCGATTATTTACCGCAGAGAGAGAGAGAGAGAAAGAGAGAGAAAGGGAGAAAGAGAACGACGAAAGTCCCTGTACTGGCGATGCTTTCCCACTTGATTCATTTGGTGCACATTGCACAGCACAGTATATAGCATGGCTCACAGCCGAGCTCAGTCCTACACAAACTATATACATATACATGGTCGTAATGAAGCACGCGTCCTTCTTCTTCCTCCTTGTAATTTTGTTTTTATTCAAACATATTGTAATGGCTTTTTTCTCCGCTCATATTTTAATTTTCGAAAAACGAATGCCGATCGTGCTTCTGTGCATTACGATTATTAAAGGACATTGTTGTATGCTCATTGGCGAAATAAATCGAAAAATTACATCAATTGCAACTATGTTAATTTGTTGCAATTAATCACACTTTTCCCTGACTGCAATAAAATCAATGCGTTGCAATAATTTTTTTTTTCTTTTCTTTTCAATGAAGCTTTTTATTCCATTAAATAGCCATTTCATTTTATTCATTGTAATCAAATAAAGAATTAACGTAACTTTTCTTGCACAAACTTTAGCAACAATATTGCACAAGTGGCCGGCATGCAGAATGAAAATGAATACAATTTTTGCGGTAGACTCATTGAATGCATTTCATTTAATCAACAAAATGTCCATTGACCCACAATTGTGTATTTATAAATACATAATTATTAAATTCATAGTTATTATCCATCTTCATGTCAAATGACATTGACATTTTCACAC